>WSZQ02068281.1:44770-69175 GCA_019419845.2 Weissflogia rhopalogaster
TATAAAAACAAGTTCTTTGAAAATGTTTGGTTTTGCAGTTTCACTTTTTTATTCATGTTTCTCTTAATCCTTGGATCATCATAAATCGTGCACCAATCAATTCAGTGACAAATTTCCTATTAACTTCTGCTCTTCTGTAACACTTTCGTTTAGTCAGGTATGATATTATAACTGATAAAAGTTGAGTCTAATAATAACGACATTATTCAGTAATGACTTGACTTGAAACGACTTCCACTAAACATTTCCGTTTTACTTATATTTGTCTTGTTTCTTTTTACACAAATAAAATGCCTATCGATTCCGAATGAAATTTACAAATAACTGGCAAGGATTGTGCGATTAAATGTATGGAAATATCGTTATCCATCCGAGAAGTTAAGTCTGAAAAATGGCTAGTCGTAAAGATTCAATTTTTATTAATATTTCCCTTATTTGTATTAGTTTAAATCAATACTACCTTTTACTATCTTTTTGAGTAAATGGGAGTACCAAAACAAACTGCATTTCATTGAGAAAATTACAACGAAAATGAGAGTTTTATGCTAGCTCTAGATTAAGAAATGTTTTAGAACAAAGTGCTTCAAGAAATAAAACTGGTGCTTCTGGATGTTTTATTAACATCACATCCGAAAATTATGGTTTATAATAATTATTTCACAGCTTTCGTGAGATTGTTTATAAACTTTTCTGAGTCGAGTCATCAATGATTCGTGCAGGCTCTTTAAATGGATGACTATGAATTACTTTCAGTTTGATAGACTATTTCAGTTTGATGAATGTATTTAGCATTTTAGATAAATTAACTCATTGTTCGAAAGTTACAGGCATTATGATAAATTATAATGTATGTATGAAAATTAAAGCTATGATCGCTTATTATCACAAATAATAGCAATTTTCTGTCTTTGTTAATTTTCATCACAGACATAAGAATCTAATTTAATTCGGTAGCTACATGAATGAAAAGACTAATTATAAGTCGAGACTGGAAATGTTTGTTTCCCTGTTTAAATAGTTCATGTAGCTTTTCCACTTTCTTGAATCGCCCTCGGCGATTTCCTTCTGTTTCCCCAGCGCATTCCGTCGTAGTTTCCTCGATATTGTTAAATTCCAACACGCCCCGACCTATCCCAAACGCAACCTCGTAAAAATGTATCGTAAAAATATTAACAACGGCGCTATTGTTCGAGTTTGTTTACGCTTTATCGACGAGCATATCAATATTTGCTCGCGCTTTGCTGTATTATGCGAGCGAATGCAGTGGAAACGTTTCGGCCGACGCTTCGAGTGTGATAACACCATTTTTGTTGCGGCAGGCTGAACGAACTGGCTATCTTATCAGATTTGACCTCATAGCGGCTAATCAGTGCATGCGGGAAAACGTGACTTTGATAACGTTGAACCCGTTTTGGCTGCATAGTATTTATTCCTGGTGCGGGTTGTAAGCAACATTGTTGCTGATATAAAATGCGACGTAATGATTGTTATTCGTTAATCTATTTTTATCGGTCGGCAAGCGTTTAATGTGTGCTGCCCGGCGCCTCCACAATCATTAATTTGGTTATCTCCTGTTGTATTTGATCGCTTTTTGTCGTGGCTTGCGTGCTTGCTGAGGTTCTAGGTATTTCTAGGCCTACGTCAAGCTCGCGTAGTTCAAGCCAGGTCAGTACTGTCTGGCCGTGGTGTGTGCGCATGGCGGCATGAGTGTGGTTTGTGCCCGCCACTACGAGTGAGATCAACGAGCGGAAAAACATGCGCGCACGCCGCGCCGCGCACTGCGTTCATTTACACGCCATGGAAAACATATGTTTAAATCGCGTTCGCTGTGCGCATGCACATACACATACATTCACACAACCACCACTAACTCAGCACATCAAATAGGCATAGGCACATGAGCCTTCATGCTCATTATAAATTGTAACACGGAAAATGAATGGGAATTTGAATATCTTCTGAAGTCGAACTCATCCAACAAGGTGTCTGTAAAAGTTGATTTCCTCTTCTGTAATCTTAAATATTTATGGCATCTTTAATTTTTCTATTTTTGCATTGATAATTTTTAACATGTCATTTATAGATTTATCATACCTAAAAGTTTTATGCGTTGATTGTGAGTGCAGCCTAACCTAACACAAATCGTGTTGCGAGTGGGCCGACAATTGCTGCCTCCCGTCGTCGTCGGGCGAATGCAGCGCACATTTAACGAACGCGAATGGAGATATAAATAAACAACGGCTAATAATGCATAAAGTAAATGAAAGGCTGGGTCGTGCACACATCATGGCTGCGCATGCTGCACTGCACTAATGTGAAGGAACTTGAAAGAATTTATTTATAGACACAATTTCGTGATGATGCGCTTCGTTCCCTCAAATGCAGAAATACTTTTAGCGTTGTATAAACGAATAACTTCACATTTCTCTACGTTAAATTTATTAAAACTTGAAATTACTTGAAAACTAATCACTAACGAAATCTGAAAATTATTGAGAGAATTGACGTTAGATTAAAAACATTAAAGTAGAGGATAGGCAATTCAAAACACCGAAGTTTGATGAAAGAATAAGGTAAATGGGAATAAGAGGTGGTGGCTGGTCAATTCACCGAAAACGACTTCATCGATGCGGCGCCCAAGTCAACTCACTTATAAAAGAAGAACGGATGGCTCAATTATTTTAAAAATTTCCAAATATATAGTTTCAAGTATATGCAATAATTTTATCGATTAAATTATATCTTGGTGAATATATTGTTGCGATTAGATGTAATACATCCGTTTTAATAGGACCTTCTATATCATTCGAGAGAGAAATTTAATCCGTATTCAATGATGTCGGTTTTAGCATTCCTATTTTAAAAATTAAACAAGTATTTTACATAATGGTAAAGAAACTCAAATTAAAGGAAGAAATGAACGTGATGGGGCTGATCAAAAAAAAAAAAACTGACGCTCTACAATATGAAAATAATCTTATAAAATAGGCCGGTATAAAACAGCAATGTACTTACTGATGTCACAATATGAAAAGTATAACGCAGGAATATGTAGGAATTACGTAGTTTTCGAAATAAATAAAATTCATTTTATCAAATTATTTGACGATGATGAATAAAACATGCTTTACATAATTTTCCTCGTTTAGTGCCTGCTTTTAATTTGAATTTCCTTCTCATTGAGTAAAATATGACTTCCGAAAATGAGTTAAAATATTTAAAAACTCATGTTTGATTGCAGCAGTTTGTTCTTCATCGGCATAATATGACACAATAATTGTGCTTATTTCGATAACTATATTCGGAAAATTTAAAGTTCAACAAGTGCGTTGTTGCTTATATTCTCAACTATGTATCTGCAAATTTTCAAATCAAATGAGCCATCCGTTCTTCCTTTATAAGCGAGTCTGACTGACCGATGACTTGTTGCTCCGATGATGTGTGCTCACGATGTTCTGGCGTCGATCAAATAGTTTTCGATGATTTTAGGGTTTAAAAACCCTAAAAGTTCAAAATGTTATGGACTTTTCGTGAATTATTGTAAGGTAATTTAAAAAAGGCGTTTAATGACCAAAGCTCAGTAGCTTTTAATATATGCTAACCATTTTATAACCAAGTTTTTGCATGTCCCTAAATCCTGTAAAATCGACCTGTTCATATCCCACTTCACCTTAAGATTAACGCCTTCAAAGCCACGATTACCTTTGTAGCTACCGACAAATTAGGTATAATTTTACCTAGTTTATATAACTTCGTAATTGTATATCTATAATATATCGATCGCAATTTGTAGTTACCTTTCTATATACAAACAATAGCTTCCTCATTTGATTGATGCATAATTGACAATATGAATATTCCTTTGATTCTTATCGCAATCCTATCAATCTTGCCGATGGCGAAGCTATTAAATTTTTAATTATGAAAGCATATAATGACAATATGACAAGTGGTTCAATTCCATTGAAGCTTTTCGTTCATATATTATTCATTCTAGCATGTTCATGTTGATTGCGCTCCATGCGTTTGTGATAGTTGGCGTCTATGCGTTGGCAATAGTAGCGATATATGTACCCAATGGCCGCAACCATTAGTATATATTAATTCGTCGTCGTCGTCGTCGTGGTGTCGACCGCGAAGCGACGAGAGAAGGCTGTTGAACTCGCTGTGCCAACCACACAAGCGTCCCAACACTCATGGCGCACATAGCCACACTCCAACGTTTCGTATCTATGTGCAAATGTTTTATATTCTCAGTGCGCACTTGCACATGCAACCAATCGTGCAAGCGAGCAAGCGGCGCTGCACTGGACTCGGCCAGCGTTGTCGTTCTATGCCACCAACGAAACACGCGCCGTCTCGCATAACTATATGCGCGTTTATGGCCCGAGATAGAGACGTTTTGCATGGTATGCCTACATGCCATAATCACAATCGAAATACGCATTCTAGTCGGAATGGTTCAGGACTCACTCACATATTCATAGTCACACATGAAGGCATAAACATTGATATATTCACGTTTATGTGTAAACGCTATGCTCCTGTAGAGGGAGTATGAGTAGATAGGGTAGATGGAGCTAATAGCCGTTCGTGGTGATAGTGAATGAAATAACGATGCAGATACGAAGGCACAGGGCAGGCCGGCCGATACGATATCAAGTCGAATGCGCAGAATTGCGACGATTTGCCGTGGCCACAGCATATAGCAAATCGACATTGCCTATATTCATTCCGTGCATGCGTTTTATAGGTACTCGCTGCAGATAACTGCGTTTAGATAATGTCTGTAACACTAACGACTAGCGACTATTACATTTATTGCATTCGATTATGGTAGTATTGCTCAAGAGAATTTGATGTCGGAATAGGAGGATTTGCTGTTTGCATTTTATTGTCGGCTTTTAATGATTGAGGATTGTGATGCAAAATGTTTTGTAACTTCCTGATGCAAATTACAGGTTGCATCGTGCTTCCTTTTATATTGTTATTTATTTATTACATTATTTCGACATTGCTTTCTAGTAATCTGATTTTAATTTATTTTGATTTTTATAGACGTTATTTTCTTTATTTTTTGTAAACATTGTTTTTCTCTTAATATTTATTGACATGAATATCAATCGACTGTAGTTTTCAAATGATTATAGACTTCCGAGGTTTAATGTCTACCATATAATCGATGTTAATAGAATTCAAATGCCTCACGTTGAAAGCAGATTGTCAAAAGTTGACATTTTATGGAACTTCCTACAAATGCTTCTCTATATTTTACAGTAAATAAGTTCCCTTCGCAAGCGATATTTTTACAAATACAATTAAGTTTTCAGTGTACAATATCTGAAAAAATATTGCGATGAACAGTCTGAGCAACTTTAATCACAAACCAATTTTAAAGGAGTTTGTAGGTTTTTAGATAAAATTACTGACCCTGGTAAAGGAAATATACCCAGCAAGGAAAACCCGATTTCTGAAGAGGCACTATTTGGAATATCGAATCGGATTTTTGCTCAAATATTCGTTTTCAGGCATGTAAAAAATGTTTAAATAATCTTAATGTGACAAAAAAAACAAACAATCGCAAAGAAATCATAAGCCAAATACTAGATGATTTATAAACGTTGCATCTTAAACACATATTTCATGAAAATAAATCGATTTAGGATATCTAAACACGTTTTTCACATAGATTTTAGCTAGAAACTTCAGAAATCCTGAACCATTGCAGCTTTAGATCTTTCGATGAGCTTAAATGCATCTTTTTATTTGAGCGCATTTTTGTCAAATGTTCAGAATTCACATGTTAATTCCTGAATGGTTACAGGTATTGCCGATCTTAAACGCATATTTCGCGAAAATAAGTCGATTTAGCATTTATTTAATAACTGAAACGGTTCAGTTATCGGTTTCGCTATATGCTTAAACGCACATTTTCAGAAAACCCGTCAATCTAGCATATCTAAACATTTTTAAACGTTTTTTCTCTCATATTTTTCGTAGTATTTGCCAAAGGTTCAGAAATTGCATGTTTATTCCTGTAGCTATTGATATTACATATGCACAAATGCATTTTATTTACGAAAATAAGTAGATTTAGTACATCTAAACAGTAATTTTGTTCATGGTCGTGTTCTTTGTTCTGTGCACCAAGGGAAGAAAAATAAGTGATGCTAAATTAGTTAGCCTTAATTGAACATAATTTTTGGCGAAAAATCAGCCACGCTTCGAAGACCTCGAACCATACACGCGCCCCGTTGATTAGATCGGCGCGGATGCGGCTGTCTCATCGGGCCAGACGTGCGCGAATTCGGGCCGCGTCACATCATCAGTGACAATGCAGTGCGTCGGGCCGTCGCCATTGTCACAATGACACAATGTCATAATGCACATGCACAAACACGGCGCGAAAACAACGCGCTCGTGCAGATTGCAATGCGTTGCGCCGTGACGAATGAAAAAAAAAAGCCAACCCGATGGCAGGCAGGGATTGCGCATTACGAACGATTGCAATACGAGATACGGGAACCAGTCGTAATGCACCGGCGGATAATCGTCCTCTTCGTTCTCAAGAGACGACAATCGCGACGTGATGGGTCGGCGGTCCGTCTGGCGGGCGCACAGTCGGTCGACTACCGGTAAACAACACTGAACGCGTTTGCCCTACTCACGACCGCCGCCGACCCGCCACAAACCACTCAATTGCGCTAATGATAATGATACAGTCGTTACACTGCCCATCTACACCAGGCCGCCGTTTGTTGCTGCTTGCACAACAATTAGCTTTTGTTTATACAGAGCGCAAGCTGAACACTACCTGGAACACCCGGTGTGTTCGGGAATACGCAATATGCAACTCACATAACGGTATCGCTCCTTTTTGTTGCTTTCGTGACAAGCCGATAACAAAAGAGTTTTGTGGAGCGCCCACGACGCATTGTTCGTCACTCTTTCGTGCTCAAACGCGAGAGAATTGCATTTATTTGCATACAGAATGATTATTCTTCGTTTTTTGTTGCTGTCATGTGTGATCCATAATGTAATCCTTCGATATTCAGTTATAAAATTGTAATTGAAAAAATACTCTATGTTCATATTAATGACGGTTATAACGTATTTTTTTCAATATTCTCTTTTTTTCCAACGAACAGGAGGTTTTCACTTTGAATTTTATTTGTGTAACTGATTAACTTGAATAATTCAAATCAAGATGAGATACTTTTATACATCGGACACGTCTGGCTTGTTGAATTTTGATGACGCGTTAAGAGAAGGCGCGTTTATTACCAGGGCTCTCTTCTCTTGCGAAAATTTTATATTTGCAGACGGCATTCATTCATTTCTGCACTCGCCGAAAAGCGCGTTGGCGTTTACTTCTCTCCTTTCGCATTGCACTGTCTCCCTGTTCCTGTATCAGCAAACGCACGGAGGTTCATTAAAAAATGCGTAAAACATTTTTACAGCCGGCAGTAGACTTGCACGCCCGTCGTTTTCTGCGCGTTGGCTTTTTGTGAGGCCTTGGTCCTCGCAGCTTTTGTGAATGTGTGCGCATAACGCCGCACCGTCTGACAACAGTGGAAAAATAGCCGGTAGCCATGCGAAGGTAGCGCACGGACGTGTGTTTTACACCAGGAAACGGACATAAAGCAGTCCGGCATAAAAGATATCGCAAAAAATACGTGAAACGACGGCAAACGACTGAATAAAGACCAAACAAGTATAGATTGCCTCGGGGGTGGACGCTCCCGAATGATGATTACCGGTTTTTCATGAATCTCAATGGTCGCTATTTTTCTATTAAGATGTATTCTATTTCTTCGAACGGGTTCTGAGACGTTGCGATTGGCGAAGATAGCACATACGTCGTCGGCGGGCCGAAGTGGTAGTTATGTATTTTATTACTCGGAAAATTAAAGCGTTACCGTGGCGCTCGTTGTTCCGCATAAAATTCGTCTGTTCGTAAAGTTTCTGGGGCCCGAAAGTTTACGATCGGCGCGGAAACGCCGAACATTTCGTGCGAGTCGCCGAACTCTTCGCCCAGCTTCCAGCATGAAGGAGAAGGCTGTTACCACTTCGTGAATAGCCGAACAAAGAAATTAAAGAATCAAGAGGTAAGGTACCCTCTTACTATCGTACGAAAAGGGACTGGATATAGGTTACCAAATGAACTAAATTAGTCATAGGTACCAAATAACATGAAAATGTGGTTGCGTACATTTTCAAATCATATGTAATTGCTTGTTTCCAAATATTATTCTTTGATGTGCGTAATGCGACATGTAAAAACTATAAAGTCAACTGAGAATTTGCTAACATATCTTTCCAAATGCTATTTACCTTTTTATATACATTTCCGAAGGTGCGCCAAATTGAATTAAAGTTTCCCTCTTTGTGTCTGGGACCTGTATTACGCCGTTGCGAACCTGTGGCTCCGTTTCACGTGCAGGTTGCAGTGTTTCGTGCTCCCGCTGTCGGATGCTGCCGGTTTGGGTCCTTCAGTTGGGGCCGCCATGCCGGCTCGCCGGTTCTGTAATTGAGTGACGTGCAGGCGGCCGATAGGAGGAGGAGCCGTTGCAGACGGACTAATCGATTTAGGATCGCGGATTGCCAATTACCTGTGCTGTCAACTCGTAACTTTCGATAGCGCGCGCGAGAGCGGCCGGTCCGGACCCTTCGAACACAATTCAATGCGTCGTGGTGAAGGGCGGCCCGGCGACGATATGGGAAAACAAACCGGACGCTATATTGGCAGCCAGCATCTCGTGTGCCTCTGGCTGCCGGTGAACCAGCCTGCCACACCGCACCACTGATGTGTTCCTGATCGTTTGTTCCTTTAATAGATGTTGCATGTATTCCCAACGCTCGTCGCCGTCCTCCCGCCGTCATCGGCTTCAAAGCGCTTTGTTTTCGAAAATGCCAACCGTTCTCGTCCCAGGCAACCGCCGAAACTTGCCGAAAATGTACGAATTTAAGGCTGGGCAAGTTTGACAAGTTAGAAATCGGATAAATATAGGACTTGACTAAGCTGTGAACATCGTCCTGTCGCGCTTGCCGTACTTGAAAAATTAATTTTCCGCTTACTTTGGCACGTCTCGCGTCTTTTTGCACTTTTAATCTGCGTAAATCTCTCCGACCCGGCAGCGACGTCCACTGTTACTTTTCCACACTTTTCTTGCATTGTTCTTCGCCGGGCGTCGCGACGCCTAAACCGATTTGCAGGGCGCTGTGGGAAAATACTCGGCAAAATGTATACAACCGTATTATGCGACGATATTGTCCTACAGCTGAGCGTAATGCTTGCGCTTAAAAACACGAAGATGAATGCGACAGTAGAACGGAGCAAGGAGCGAAATTAATTTTTAAGCTGATTAATTACAATTTGTACTAATACCGAAATTTTCTGCGTTTGCCAAAAGACATTGGAAAGAAGCGGAATTAGCTGGTTATTAAAGGCTTACTGCTTTTAATGCGGCGTGTTATTAACGTTATTAAATGAACAACGTTATGAAAAAAACGACAAACGCGACTCCAAATTGCCAGCGTGAAACAACGCAAAACATGAGAAATGTGTTTAATTGCGCTTGGCGCTTGCGTCCGAGTCTCTGCTGCTTCTTATGAGCTTTTTTGGAGGGTGGTGGGCGTAAGAAAATGTGCACCAACATCAACAGCACTGAGTTATGCCATGTTCCAGCGAGTTACTTGCGAATTGTTTGCAATTTTTGAGAGCGAGTGAGTTGGAAGTTTGTGCTTCGATGTGTCTGCCTGGCAGAGCGCCAATTTGTATTTGCATTGCAGGCGTCTTTTTCTGACTTTTAGCGTCATGTACCGTGAAAGTTTCGGCAAAAACACGAAAAACAACGACAAACAAATGAAGCTATAATTTACAATCATGTTAAGAACGGCCGTTGGGTAATGTCATACGTTATTTCTGCTTTTATCTGGATTTTTTCCTCTGCCGTTTTTGTTTGTTGTTTTTTCGATGTCAGCTGTGATTTGATATCATTGACGTTTGATATGAAACAATATGTGGCTGTATCAGGGAGGGGAAGCGTTAAGGATTCGGTTTTGACATAAGCCGGAAATTTAGCTTTCGATACGTATGAAAGCTGACAGAAAACCGAGAGGCGTCAATGCCCGAAAACAAATATTGAGCACATTTTTGTTCAGTTGCTGGTAAATAACCCGCCGGCAGATTAATTAATTGATAAAGTTTGATAATGAAGCCCAAATGTACGTTGCGTTCGTGTATTTTCATGAAATTTCGCTGTTTTTACATTTTCCCTACGTTATATTGTTGTTTTAGTTGGAGGTGTCAACAGATTTTCTTATTTTCGCTCCAGCTTGGTTTGTTTCACATTGCCGCTTAATATTTCGGACATTTCCCTCGTTAGCGAGGGTTTTTCCGTTTTATCTGATATTTTGTTGAGCTTTCCTTGTGTTGTCGCTTTTTTGCGTCATGTCGAGATGATATTTTTTTAATCGCGAAATTCGTGAAGCGTGTCGTAATACGTCTACAAGCTCATCGCGATTTCTACGGTTCAAGCAAGCGTTATTTCATTTCGCGTTATTAAAGTTTTTTCGCTGCCTGTCTGTTTCCAATCCCGGCGCCTGCACCTACGTAATATGTAAAATTTTCAACAACTGAACGCAGAGGACGAACATTAGATTAAATCATTGAGTTTTTTTTGCTTGATATTGATCACTCAGGTGTTTTACAATAAAGCGAAATAAACGCCAGTAAATAGCACTTAATGGAGCGAATTGATGAAATGAAAGAAAACTATTAAGAGCAAAGTTTTGCCCGTCATAAAACTTTCTCACGAACTTCCAGGCGTTTTGTCTGTGTCCTTGGTCTTCAATTTATTTTTGTCTTCCGCTTTCTTTCGTTGTTCGGCGCGAGAAAGCTTTTATTGCCCGGTTTGGGTGCTGTATCATTTTGTCAACATTACCTCGCAATTTTCCGTTTAGCATTTTTCATCCGGCAAATTCTATTATTTTAATGAAACGCATAATTTTGCTCGCAGGACGCGTAAACATGCAAACAATAATAAAGTCTCCGTCGTGAAAAATTGATGAAACGCCGCGCAAGCAACGTTCCGAGGGCGGTTAATAATGATGCTAATAATAGCATCGGCAGAGTGTCTACGACCTCCGTTGCAAACGTCTTGTGTCAGCGTGAAACGTCGTCGTCGACGAGAGCGTGATGTCACGCGATTCATTTAATTTCATTTTTTAGCACGTTTTGGCGCTGCTGGTGCGCAATGTAAAATGACAAGATTACGCCGGCCGCAGGCGTGAAATGTGACATATGCAACCTATGTTGGTGCGCGTAAACGTCAGATAGTCGCGTGGTACGCATGTGCACTAGCACAAGACTCGTGTGTGCGTCGTCGTTTGCTCGACGACTATGGCGCAAGGTTTATGGGCTGTGACTGCGTGCGCCCTTCCGAAGAAACCGACGCCGTGGCGGCGGCAGCAACGGCGAAATACGATGCGCTCGGGACATTAAAAACGACTTTAATGTAGTAATGCGCACGCAATATGAGCAGCCGCGTTACGCGAGGTATTTCGACCTCTGCTAGCTTAGCAACTTGCACGCGCGAACCTGTCCGCAAAAAAGGCAAAGAGGGAGAAAAGCGTCTAATGAAATATGCAAAGTGAGAATTAATTGTGAAAGCTCCGCTACAAAATTCCAGGAATGTTTGCGTTTACGATGCGTATAATTGACGGAGATGGCGAAGAAACAACCACTAAAAAACTATCCTAAAATGGTTTTAAACCATTCCAATCATACAATGTCATTAACGACCATGTCCCATAGTTTTGTGTTCTTTGAATCTGCGTCCCGTATCTATTATTTCCACCTCTCGAAGGCGACGTTCAGACTAGGTGCGACGCAAGGCTTCGCTTTGATTTAGCCGTGTCTGACCAATATATTGAAAGGTAGAAGAACCAACTTGGCTTTACATATATTGGTCGGACGAGGGGAACCGTTTAGTTCTATCTGTATCCCATAGTTCCACCTGAGTCCCATAGTTCTAAGTCCCGTAGTTCAGAGTCCCATAGTTTTGAGTCCCATCGTTCTGAGTGTCCCATAGTTCTGAGTCTCATAGTTTTGAGTCCCACAGTGCTATTTGTGTGCCTTATGCGTCCCATATCCATGAAGACAATCTATATTCCTGGATTATATGTCCCTGGGTTCCATTCTGCCCATCATCCTTGGTTCCTATGCATCACCGGGTTTTATCTGGGTCCTCCTGGATTCATAGTTTCGCTACACTTGTTTTCGACTTGGGAACGACGCGGACGTCGTTTAAGATACTTGTTTTCATTTTCAGGAGGCGATTAGTAAACTGCCATTTGCATCTATTCTGATATTTCTATTAGCATTGCGCCCGTTTGCTGTAAGTTTTTTTTACGTCCGGTTTTATTACACTTTAAAATCGGGCTGTGCCTGCTCCACAGGGCTTTTAGTTGAATCATCAATTCACTAAACGATGCGATAGCGTTTCGTTCTCGTTTTATCGACTCTTTTTTCGCGCTGCGTGTGATTTTGTTTGTTTTCAGGCGCAATGCAACGAATTGGTGAATGCGCCGGGCACCACTCGAGTGCGTCATATCAAGGCGGTCCGCGTTTTTCTCGCCCTTGTAGTTTTTTTATTGTTTTATACCATCATTTCGTTTATTTTGCACACGCGGCCTTGGTTTTGCACATTATTTGTTTGCGGCGCGCACATTAGCACACGTGTGAATATTTTCGTTTTTATCGCTTTGTTTTCGCCATCCCCTTGACTCTACCGTGTGTCGCCATCGCCACGTACGTGATAACCGCCCCTCGGTTGCGCCGCGACCGCTTTCGTTTTTATTTTGCCATTTAGGCGACGGTGGCGGCCGGCAATTTGTGCAAATGGAATTGCGATCCACATGCGAATCAAGCTTTTATACGGCTGTTAGGTAAAAGAAAACAGCGTGCGGCTGAGATTTTAATGACCAGCGGGCAATTTTCGGCGATAATAAACAGCGTTGCCGTCGCCATTGCAGGAAATTTGAAATTGCACAGGATTCGTGGTTGATTTTACTGGTTGGCGCGGCACTTGTGTGCGTTTTGCACACTTATGTGCGCATGTTTCTTTCATGCCTGGTGGCGTGCGAACGACTTGCCGGATATTAAAGCGTGTGGCGCCTTCAAAGTCGTGCCAAAACTGCACCGACGGCTTTAATCATTCGATTCGATCTTTGATTCTATGTTTAACTGTTTGGGCACGCTGTGGCACAGGAAGCTAATGTGGCGGTTTGTTTATGTTTGCAGACGGAAGACGAAGGCAATCACGGCAATGACGACACGCGCTGCTTCATTCTGTCGACGCTGGCGTCGCAGGGGCGGTCGCGCGTCCAGTGCGTCCTTTGCGAGGAGCAGTTGCTCGTCTTTGATCGCTACCCACTCGTCGATGGTACCTTCTTCCTCAGTCCACGTCAGCACGCCAAGAGTTGCATCGAGGTAGGTCATCCAGGTGGTTGTACGAAGAAACGTCTTCTAAATTGCACCTGCTCTTTTTTTTTTCTCCTTAGGTGAAAGTCGAAGGACGAACGCAGTTCCTTACGGTCGTCTGCATGGGTTGCTTGGAGGGTGCACCGGGACGCGCCATTCGTTGTCGTTTCTGCACTCAGCAGTGGGACGGCTCTTCGCTAGTTTTGGGTACCATGTACTCCTATGATATTTTTGCTGCCATGCCTTGTTGCACTGAACGCATTAAGGTAGGTCCTATATTTACACACATCGGTTTCAATTTCATTGTTTCTATTTTCCCTTGATCTGTCCATTCCATATTCCATGGTCTTACCTTCTAAATTCCTCGAATCTAAACAGATGCATGGGTTGTATCTCAGCTTTGGTCTATCTAGATTCTGTAATTCAATATAGATACTAAGAAGGTATAGCTGTTCAGTCTAGATTCAAGGGTTCTATATAAGTCCTGGGGTAAGAATTTTCTCGATTCTGGGCCAAAATTTCCTCCTTGAAGATCCCTCTCCGTAAAATTACCTAACAATCGAAAGCTTGTGCTGGTCAGTGAATAGTTTAAGTGGGTCGGTCAAAGCTAGCCTAGTACCTGATCTACGGGGGCGAAGATCGCCATCCCCGATGTATGTTTGAACCTCTAGGTTTTTGGGTTTTAACTAGATACATGGCGTTTATGTGCTTGGGGTTATATCTATCTAGGAATTGAGATTTCATGCACGTCTTTTGGGATTATGTATGGTTTTGTATATCTCATTCCTCAAGTTGTGGGTTCTATGGTCCTTGGATCTACTATGAATTATCCTGTGTTCCTGTAATTCTATTTCAGAACCAAGCTATTTTTCTTCCTAACACCTTAGGAACACTTTTTAGATGTTCCAAGTTACTCTATATATCCTGTTGTTTCCAACCTTGAACCTGAAGGTGTTCTTTCTTATGATACGGTATTGCAAATCCCTGCCTAAGCTGTTGTTGTTTTTTGTGATGTTGCAGTGTAATTCATGCTTCAAACCAGTGCTGCATCCAGCACAGCGGCTGAACTATTTTAGCGACTACAGCCACATGGTGCCCTGCCCGCATTGTCGTACGCTGGACACGCACTTCGTGAAGCCGCTGCCGTACTGCTACGCACGCCTGCCGCAACGCAGCATGCAGCTGTGGCCATAGCATGCGGCCCCCGCGAAGGCCCCACCCTCGCCGCCGCCCGATCTCGCCGACGCCGACGATCTCGACCTCGGCCTGCTGTGGCGCGAGCTGGCCGGCCTCCGACTGGACGAGTTCTGCCGCCTGCAGCTGACGCGCGAACGGTAGACGCACATCCCACAAAAAACGCACGCACCACCTATATACCTACCCTTTATACAGCAACCAACTCCCAACATTACACACTTTTTTTCACACCTACACCTTCATCACACACGAAACAATCACACCCCCATTTATATACAACCTCCTTTTACGTACGCGAACTAAACGATGTTTTCTTTCAATTGCTGCGCGTCTCTGGGCACAACCGCCGGAGGCACAAACAAAATACAAATGTTTATTAGTTTATTATTAGTTTATCATTACGATTATTATGTTTGTTAGTTTATAGTGAATTTTATTAGTTTTTTTTTTAATATCGGCGCAGATGCTGATACGAAAACTGAAACTGAACATGAAATTGAAGCGTTAAATTTCGCATATCGACTTACAAAGTCGCTAAACAGAAGTTTCTTAAATTTGTCGATGACTTGTGAACGAAAAAGTCGTTAGAATTTGTTTTTTTCGTTGGTATTACATGCATTATATGCATACATCCAAATTCATTTCTTTGTTTCGTATTTTTTGTTTTTGTTCAGTTATCAATGAATTGGATTAATTCAGTTTTTCAGTTTGTTAGTTTAATTTTTCCTTATTTTGTTCTTGTCTTTTTATACTTTCCTTTATTACTTGTTCTAATTCTACTTAATTATAGTTTAGCTCGAATTTTATTATTATGACCTATTATTTTATTTTATAATTAATATTTTATATAAAAACACAAATTAAAGAAACGATAATAAATCTATTGAAAGCTTCTATGGATAAGTGGATATTATTTTGAAAACTCGCAAAGTGCTTTAAGCTTCTTTGATCAGCGTTTTCACATGTTTTATACATATTGGAAGTTAGTTGGTAATATTACTGGAATTATTCAAGTTATCACTTGACAGCTCTACTTAGTACACATAAACACGTCGCATGATCACACGATGCACACACATGATATACATGCAGGCGATTTATGCGTGGCTTCGTTGAGATTTGACGAAACCGCGTACGGTGAGAACATTGATAGACATTAACACATTTTTGGTGTGGTGATACAATTCGATGAAGTAATAAAATATTGCTTTAATCTTACAATTTAGGCGTAGCGGTCGGAACGTGCCGTTTTTTCTAACGTGTTTCTAAGGATATCGATAATTAAGGCGTTTATTAAGTAAGGAACCAGGAGTATGATTTGCTGTGTCCCAATAATTAGTGATATAAATCTCTACGATTAACGATTTCGCTTTAGATCAGCGAGCCTGCAATACGAGTGAATGCCACGCGCGATTGGATGAGTGAGTAAGATTAAACATTTTTGTGTCCCCCTTATGTCTTCTCGTAAAAATCGACTTTAAACACTTGCAATCGAAGAAATGAGCTCGAAAAAACTTTGAAACGAATGAAGATCGAATGCACAACACAGGAGCAAATACAATGTATGAACGCGACCAAAAAATTGAGTCGGCACGTTATCACTATAAAGTATTCTGTTCGTGTTTTTTTCGCTTTAATTTGCGCGTTTGGTGGGCAGACAACACATGCGAAACAGATGAGAAACATGTTATGTGGACGCTGAACGATGATTTTGTTGAGGTCAAACAAATGATGGTCGATAAGATGGCGTTTAATAAGCTGGCGGCCATTTTGATTGGTGGTCGCATGCAATGTTCGCCATCTTGGGATGCATCGCTCGCCTTCCAATTCGTAACGGAACGTACAAAATGCTCTCAGACACATTACACCTCCACACACACACAAAAAGAAGAAAAGAAATCACACAATTCACCAGTTCACTGCAATCGCTCATATTGACACGTGTTGTTGGTGGAATACGATGAAAATGGCGGAACGTTAAACAAAATGGCAGATTTTTATCCAGACAAATAGACGAAATGGTTAGATATAATTACAAGCACTACTTGTTTTTCCTCTCGCAGACAAAATAAGACAAAAGATGTTAAGTACAAACCACAAAAGAAGAAACTTATCCTTACAAAGAGAATGAAAGATAAAATCGCTATATCGCTATATAAAAACGTGTTGTAATTGACGGTGAAACGTGAAACAAATGACAAAATACACAAAAATGCTTTTATGGTGTAAACAAATAGGTAACAATATAAGACGATACATATTTCATGTTTACGTGTGTACATCCACTCACAATTAATTGTTTATCCATAATTTGTTTATCGATTTATTGAATAGTGAAAGTGTTGTTGAATTGAATCTTTTTGCCTAAAGGAATATTAATTAAATAATCATATTGTATAATGCCATATAGACAAATGCAATTTACCTATAGGAATTTAATAATTAAATAGCAAAATACACTAAATACAAGCAAACAGCAAGCCTACGACGAGAAAAAAAAACGAAACAGCCTACAGATAACTTACTACACTACGAGCCTTGCAAGGTGGTAAGGATCATAACCTCATTTTTCGATAACCTAACCTCAATTTTGAGTTTCATAAAAAAATGGCCGACGAAATTTACCACGAAAACGAATTGAAAAAGGATTTAATGTGCGAGCGAGCTTTGTAATTTTTCATAAATCCTAGATGCGATATTCGCGATTTCGATTAGCGACGACGAAGTTTGATGTTTTTTTATAAGTAAACGTGTGATTGATACAATTGGTGAAATATTTCCATTGGTTTTATGTCGCGCGGACGATTGTATACGTATTTTTTACACTCTTAACACAAAGAGAAACTTTGCGTAGCTGATAAGTCTCGATGCATGCACCTTATTGCGCTTTATCAATCCCCTTTTTCTACTGTCTCTTTTTGATACCAAGTAAAAAGAAAACTACGACGTTACACGGAGTTTAATTAGGAAGTATAAAAAGTGTCTCAAGTAATAATCGGTGATTTCAGTATAATATTATATGTAAACATGAATTTATTATTAGGGTAAACGTATATCGATAAAATTTGATTAAACTGGATTACTTACACGATGTAAGCATAACAATATTTTTGGTAAAAATTGAAGAAAAAAATGAAAACTATTTGCAGAGATTGAAAATCTATGGGAAATTAACACGAAGGGCGCGATTTGGACATAATTTTGAAAGAGGGTAAATTTTTCGGGTAACAATTGTTGAAAATTGATGAAACTTGCAGAAAGTTCGATGGGAAATTCATTCGTGATTTAGCCTTTTTGCAAATCAACGTGGCCTAAGATTTAAAATTTAACAAGAGAAAAACGTAGTCTTAAAAATCGGTCTAATAATTAAAGTAGATGTTTTCGGCTCAATTAATTAGAAGCGACTTAGTAACCAACACAAGAAAAGTAAGAAGAAAAAAAATACAATGAAACTCTTTTGTAATGTTTGTGTTTTCATTTTGATGGAAATTGATCAATTATAATCGTAGTTTGTAGTCGATTTTTCTACTAACGTGAAAAATAGTTTTAACGAAGAAGAAATAATCAAGGAGCGAAGCGCGATTATTGAGCGCGTCTGGTGTTGTGTATCAGAAAACATTGTCAAGAACTGCATGCGAATGATTTCAGCAACTTTAGTTGTCAGGGAACATAACCAAACCTAAGCGATGGGAAACTACACGAACAGCATTTTTGCTGGTGCGAGGACCAATTTATGAAATTTTCGTGGCTGCCAAAATGCTCGACTCTATGTACTGCTAACACAGCACACCAACCCGAATACAAATTGACAGACTAACCTCAACACTTTGAGGTTATACACCCCACACAAACGTAACCGCCAAATACAGTAAAATAATAATAATAATTGAAAATCATGCAATGAAGAATATGATGAAGGATACAATGTTTTAAAATAGACGAGATTGCTAACAACTTGCGAATGAGAAACTTTACAAAAATCACCTAATTAGTTCATGATTTCGTTATGTGTCTATAGAAATTAGGATTAATCATCCATTGATTTACTCATCGACTTCATCACACATTAACTAAGCAAATAAACAAATTGTACTCTCAATGAAATGAATAAAATGAATCGCAATAGAAAATTTTCTAACTTAAGGGTCTTACGATTACGATTAAACCTTAATAAGCTTTTTACAGTAAACTTTACACGTATTAAACACTATCTAAATCAAATTAATCTTATACAGACATTGAGCATGAGAACGCAGCGCTGTTTTCACGAAGAACAGTCCAAAAGCCAAAAGCGAGAACATTCAGAAGTATTTTTTTTACAAAGCTGTGACATTTTTATAGTGTTTTTACAAGCGCCGTCAGCGCCACCTATGATTAATCACAGCCGAGGTATAGTTTTGCGTTTGATGTTGCATGGATGGCGCTAGAAGGGGTAGCGTCCATACGCTGGGGGCGGACACACCAGAATACCTTAAAACTTAAAACAAAAGAACCGTTTTACCTCACTAAAAATGAAATACAAGCACTACCTGCATACTGCCAATTCCCCCACTGTCGGTGTGGCATTGTGGCCCTTCTTGGAATGTGTCGTCGATACAGCTCTTGTTTTTACACGAATCGCATTTGAATTGCCTGCAGTTGGGTGTCTGGCGGCTGCGCAGTGCGACGGTGATATGAGACTCAGGTTCACGGCGCGCATGCGTCGAATATGCAACGTTAACGCAACTTTAGCCGCAAAAATCGCTCAAAATTGCAATCAAAATAACTCTTCGGAAAATCAAACAACCGCAAACAATCATTGATTGCTCAAGCATTTCTATAACAATCATTTCGTATGATGTCTGCTGTGATTAAGTCATTTGTCGGCTGCTTTTTGGTGCGTGAAGAACAGCAAAAAACGAAAAAACTGTCCTGAAACACTGCACAATATATCTAACTTTGATTTTCTGGCGCAATCAGGGTATAAGGGTCGTACCACAGTAAAATTAAATTCCTCTATACTAAAATTACCTAAAATCTGCTTAAAGGAGCTGAATGGACAGTATCAATAAAATTTCATAGGCCGCCGTGAATAGATCGCTAACTATTAGAAATCTACTAAGATATTTACACTTATTACTTGATTAATTAGGTGTTTTTTTTACTAAATATCGTACGTAAGGTTAAGTAGGGCTTGTGCTGCGAGAGATTAGAAGATGGCGCCAGCTGTTCTCTTTTGGCGCCAGCTGTTCTAGATGTCGTGTTAGAGTTTTTTCTTATTGATTCTTATCAGGCCGCAGGAAGGTAGGAACCATTTCGATAGTAAGTAATATTTGATATAAGAATAATGGCTAAGGATATGGCTAAGTACCCCGTGTGTGTTGTTACATTAATTACAAATTACAAGTATATTACTCTAACCTTAGATGATGAACAAAATGGCGTATATTATGATAGCGATGACAAGCGAATAAAAATGCTTTGTGTTTGTCAAAGTGAAAAGCTTTTTCGTAGATATAGTTGTTTAGCGTTACTACACTTTGACACATTGTATATTATGTGAATTTTGGGAATATTGGGAAAATTTGTACAGCAACCATGAGTGATTGATTGGAAACGATGGAGAATAACGGCGAGAAAACCTATTCGATTAAATATTTTTATGCGATAAAGAGTATTACAGGAACACTACCGTCTCAAAGCAATGTAAAGCAAAAAAAAAAGTCCGGCAAAGTAAAATTTAAAATTTTTGAAAAAAAAAAGAAAAATATTGTATATATTTTGTACATAAATTCACAAAATTACGAATTGGCGCTCAAAGAGAGAAATTTTTATAAAAAAAACACAATAAAAAAAAAATATTAATTTATTATGATTGGCATTAATTAACAAATTTTATGGAAGGAAATTCAAGTGTTCCGAGGAAAAGCTACGATGTGATCTAAAATTTAAGGACAATTACTAATTGGTAAGCAAGTAGGATGTAAGCAAGTGAAACCAAAAGAAAATATTTGAGGAAATTTGGAAGCTATTGGGGTGATATTAATTTATTACGAATTGGCATATTTTTAAAAGTTTTGGAAATTATTTGTTTACAAAATGCGAAAATCCCGAAAAAAATATGTGTCTATTTGGGCAAAACTATTGAGAGACGACGTACTATTAGAATATTTATTTTTAGCGATATTTAAGTGATACGAAAAATAAGGTTATGGATCGATAAAGGGTAGGTTATGCAAGATGTTAGGGATGTGACAGATGATTGTGAACTCTCATGGTTGCTAATAATTTGTTTCTGCAACTCTGCAATCGATTCTCCAATAACGTCTACTATTCTAATAAAAGTAAGAAGAAAAACACACCAAAAATACAAACAAACACTACATTCGCATCACTCCTTTAAATAAGTAAGAGTACAAATCGATAAACTTATTCACGCGTTTCTATTTACCTACTTAAAATTAGTTGAATACTGAATCCTAACCTCAAGTCTAAACTACTGCTGAAAAAAAGTTATTGCGCAGAAACTAACCTAAAAACGTAATGTGTTACTCTATATCTGCATATAATCTATGTACAATGAGCTTATTCAGTTATTTTGCTGGGACAAATGAAAACTACGCGAAATAGTTGCAAAAAATGAAGTAATTTATCCAAGGTCGACACGATGCGAGCCTACAAACGTGACGGGAGCGCACGAGACGTTTTAATTAATCGGGTAATTTGTAATTTATTATGCTGTACGCAGAGATTTGTATGGGTTGTACGCATCTATTGCCCACAATTATTTTATGTCGCTAGTACAATGCATTTGTTGACAGTTGAATTATAAAACAAACAAAAAAAAATCATACCTACAAATCACCAACATATCCTGCGAGCGTTGATCAATTCTGTTTGACTAGTCGTCGCTAGATGGCGCAACGGATGCGTGCAACTTGGGGTTGCCTAACTATAATTGCATAGCGAAACGTGTTGATTTAAATAATATTCTAGCGCTTGAAATACCGTCGGAGTACAAAGTTTGTTTTCGTCGCCCTGTCGCACGTTTTTGTCGTATCGTGTCGCTATTCGGTTCTCGCTCCGTATCTCTTCTCTCGCCGAAACATGAACCTAACCTAGCTTTTCAGCTAATATTGCTGGAAAGACTGTATACAACATCCTACACGAAACGAAACTACACGAAGTACTATAGTAATTCTACCAAATAAACACGTTTACTACATTACTACACAATGTTTTTACTTTCATTATTAGCAATATCACTTATCACTTATTACTTATTAATCTAATTCTAGCAGTATAATTATTGTACGCATTAAATGGCAATGTTACATTTGTATTTATGTATTAGTTCAATGCACATCACACAGAATAATGAAAAAAAGAAAACGAATGCTGAGCTCTTGTGACTTGCTGTTTTATGCGTGTTTGCGCTGTTATCAGAAGTGGTATAACCTATCGACCGCACAAAGAAGCGTATATCGTGCCATATATCATAATAAACACTATCCAAAGATGCGTTAATAGTCACAGTCATCAGCCGACAAGAGCGAAAGACATGAATGGTGTCGATTTGAGGTTATGCGCTACGTTAACAGTTACAACAAAACTAACATAATTTGTGGTAATGACAACATTTGACATAATCAACACAAGTGCATCAAAATCATGTTAATCAACGCATGATAATCAACAGCAAGTCACAGAGACTAAATAATTTATACATTAGTTAATTATGTTAATTGAATTATGATACTACCAGTGTACCTTGTGTTAAAATCTTTGATTTCCTCATTGAATTTCTACAACTGCAATTTTTCAACTGATAGCAATGATTGACGGATAGCAATGAAGCATATTACGAAACAAAAAGGTAACAATAAATTTGTAAGACAATGATGAAAGCCGTTTATTTAAAAAGAAATGTGGCAAAAAAATATGGAAACGAATGATTGTTAGAATTTTTATTAATGTGTAAACTATTATTACAAATATTTTCGTATAATTGTATAACATGCTTGAAAATATTCTTGTAATACACGGTCGATCATTTTTATTTCATCGACATAATCACAAACATCATAGCAACTACTTACTAACACCAAAGGAAACATAAATAATCAGAAATGTGTACTTTTAAGAGCTTCGAACACACTGTATAATAACGCATGTATACATACACCTAACCTAAGCTAACTTTTTCTAATGAACGACGAAACATACTGATGAAATCATGCATTACTCTTCTCAATCAATATGTGATGATAATTCCAATATTTTATAAACGTTTGTAATTCCAAATTAGGGTAACAACAATACACGATGTATTTTCTATACTGACTTTAATGGCGTAATAATCGAGGTATTTTGATAATTGGCAAATTTGATAATTGACGCGGATTGATGGAGTTTTGCGTGAGCGGATTACTGAGGGAGTTTACCGACGAATGCATGCGTTTTGTACTTTTGTAGTTGTGATTGCCTAAGAATAATAAGAAAAACTTGCGATGAATAAAAATATTGTGAAGAATTAAAAAAAAAAACTTGGATTTTTGGACACATATTTTGATGATGTTTTGAGAACGATGTAATGGCAAAAAAAATGACGATGCGAAACGTGATGTTATGTAAATGATTACAAGAAAACTTGATCACGATTGTGGTGATTTGGTTGATGATATCAATATTATTATTATTATATGAATATTAATGATTAATATTAAAATTATGATAAAAATGATCGAGCTTTCGACGGCTTTTTATATATGTAATGAAAATAAATAAAAAACTTTTGAGAAACAAAAAAGAAAATGGTTTTATTCACAGACAAAATGTTTGATTGACTTATTTGATTGCAGCGATGGAATGGAGCAGAAATTTTTTTAAATAATTTCAGTGGATATTGTTTTGCAGAAGTGATTGTGATTACTAAAGAAGTTCATCAGCGAATGCATGCGTTTTGTACTTTTGTAGTTGTGAGTGCATAAAAATTATAAGAAAAACTTGCGATGAATAAAAATAACTTGAGAAGAATAAAAAAGTACTTTTGGAGACATATTTTGATTATGTTTTGAGAATGATGAAAGTTTTGGCAAAAGAATGACGATGCGAAACACGTTGTTATGAAAATGATGAAAAAAAACTCGATTACGATTGTGGTGATTGTTTAATGATATCAATATTATTATTATTATATAAATATTAATGATTTATATTATAATTATGATAAAAATGATCGAGCTTTCGACAGCTTTTTATATATGTAATGAAAATAAATAAAAAAACTTTTGAGAAACACAAAAGAAAGTGGTTTTATTCATAAACAAAATGTTTGATTGACTTATTTGATTGCTGCGATGGAATGGAGCAGAATTTTTTTTTAATAACTTCAGTGGATGTTTTTTTGCAGAGGTGATTGTGATTACTAAAGAAATTCATCACCGAATGCATGCGTTTTGTACTTTTGTAGTTGTGAGTGCATAAGAATTATAAGAAAAACTTGCGATGAATAAAAAAACTTGAGAAGAATAAAAAAAGGACTTTTGGACAAATATTTTGATGATGTTTTGAGAATGGTGAAAGTTTTGGCAACAAAATGACGATGCGAAACGTGATGTTATGAAAATGATGAAAAAAAAACTCGATTATACGATTATGGTGATTGGTTAATGATATCAATATTATTATTATTATATGAATATTAATGAATTTGCGAAGACTAAATAAACTCGGATTTTTGG
>WSZQ02068293.1:0-14289 GCA_019419845.2 Weissflogia rhopalogaster
CTTCATCATCAGCGATTCCGACGTTTTCACTACCTGCCCCGACGACCAGCGCCAGTCGTTCACCTCCGCCTGCTGCCAAACAGGATCTCCATCATTTTCTATTTCCCTCATTGCTATATCTTTTGTTACATATATTGTGGTATAATAAAATCCCATATATATTCATTGTAATAAGTAGTAAGTAAAACTAAATAGCACTTCACATGCTAAATATTTTTGAACAAAACTTAATTAAATAAATGCAAATTCAACACAAAGTAATTAAACCACTTCTTCTGTACATTTACTCTCTTCACTCCCTCAGTTAGACGCCTCCCCGTAGTTGATGGTAGGTAAGAGTCCAGTCCGCGCTGCTTCCATCTGCTTTGTTAACACCCTCAAAATTGCAACCCCCTTCCATTCTCACTCAGCCACTCTTTCACTCCCCCTTTTTCCCCTGTGTTTCACGCGCCCACTCCTCTTTCATTTCTATACAATCACTCCCTACATGCTCCCAGGAATCTCTTCCCCTTCCACACAGGACACACCTGACATATTTATCTCCCATCATCTACACCTTCCATCCCCTCCCTTCCGATCCACACCGTGCTCTGGCCATATATTTTATAAACGGAACGAAATATTTGTGTATAACGGAATATGTTGAATGGGTATATCAGTAGAAAAGGAGAATCGAGACCCTCTCCTGCAATCTTATAATATTTTTTGTCGATTGTATCGCAACACGTACTGATAAAACTGCATTTTTGGTCTAACTTCCAAAAAATTCTCCTGTTATATATGGGAAGCAACAACAACAACGTAAAAATGGTTAATGAAGTTTCATTGCATATAGCTTTTTTTTAATGTATTGATTTTATAGTACACATTTTTACCTTAGGATAATTAAAATTAATTGTTTTTGATCAACAATTGTAGATTCATATCGTAAAACCCTGAAGATCTAAGAGCTTACTTAATTGATTTGATTGTGGTCTCGGATTGCAGCCGTCGAATATTCACGCTTGTCGTTCTTGCGCGTTGTATTTATTCGCGCGGCCGTGCGATCAAGCGCGCGCGAGTGTGAGTGTGTTGTGTCGAGTGGCTGTGAGCGTGAGTGTTGGTTTTTCGTGCGGATGTGTGGTACGGGATGAGCCAATATCAAACAAAACGCGCGTGTTTCGTTCGGAATGCGAGCCCCGCGGCTATGCACCTGGTTGCTGAGCGGAGAGATGCTGCCGCTGCGTGCTCATCGCCGACGTCGTCGTCGTCGTGATCGTTGTTTGGTGAAGACCCCCCTTCGCTCTCTCTGCCGGGGCCCCTTTGCACACTCGCACGTTGCTGCCAAGGTGCGTGCATGTGTGTGTTTGTGCGTTCGCGATGAGTACGAGCAAAGACTGCGAGGCCCCTGCGAACACGGCCCACTGTCAGATCAGGAATACAACAATTTCGGGAAATTACGCTGATTAAGCGCAATTTGAGTCGACCTTAAGCGTTTCAAGCGCCTTCTGAAATGTTAATATGCGGTGTCGTTCCGTATCCGTATTGTTGCCGCTCTAACGAGGACTACCCTCGTTAGATTCAGGTGGCGATGGGAAATTTGCGAGTACATTCGGTATGGTATTGTATCGGGTATTGGGTATAAACTAACAGCAACAAGCAACAACAAGCATTTGGGAGCGCTCGATATGTGTATATTTTGTTCTTCTTTGACTTGGTGGCTTCTTCTCATGTTAGCATGCATCCTGCTAGTGATTGCAATTGAATGCGTCTATCAATCGGATGGCTTCCTAGTTTCCATGTGTTTAGAGAATTATAAGAAAAAGCAAGTCTGTGGTCACGGAGATTGTTATTTTATGTTATGAATAAGTGTACAGTCTGTTTCACTTTTTGTGATACAAATAAGTCAACATGAAACCAGAATTTGGTTTCATGAGTTTGAATCAGAGTGAATTTAACTCAACAGACTAGGTAATGAATTCAAGGATTCCAAATGTCAGTGTAAGGAGTATGAGAATGATGGAACTATCATTTTGAGAGAGTGAACATCACCAGGTTTGTCAAAATCGATCACTTAGAACATCAAGAATACGCTGGAACCATCATTTCAATGTGGAGAAGGGCAATAATAGTCATACAACAAAATGAAGACGATCATCAAATTCTCAGAGCCATTTTGAGGAACGTTCTTCAGAGAAAATCTATCTGCCAGATATAGATCCAAGTAACCTGTTCAACAGCTAGGTTTAATCAGGAATTGTGGAATGCGCGAGAAGAAGTATCGGACTGATGTTTACCAGTATCAAATTTTTCATGTCTATTATAATTAGTTAATCAGAAATTTCTCCCTTAACCTCCATTTGCATAACCAAATACCTCAAAATTGTCTTGTACATGACCGTATTTGACTACCCCACCAATGGTGAATGATCCATGCTGTCCGTAGTCATACCGTCTGGCGTGTTCAGTTAACCAATATGTAAAGCAAATCCACGAAGTCCTTCGTGGTCTTCAACGCTCAGGCTCAGGCGTGGTCGGGAACAAGAAAGGATTTCTAGAAACCGCACGGCGGCAGTAGCAGTGCGTCGTGCAAAAAGTGCAGATGAAGAAGAAGAAGCGAAAAAACGACGCGCGCCGCCGCGTAAACCGTATGCACATGCATGCATACGAGTGTACTTACGCCGAACGCAGAAGAAGAGTTACGCCTGCCGCATTTTGTGCGCTGCGAACAAATAAACCAATAAAGCAGACGCAGCCGCGTTCGTTCGCAATGAGGACGCGAGCGCAGAGCAACAAAGACGCTCCGCGCACGCTATAAACAAAAAGGCCCCAAAGGCCGCGCGCTAGCATTTTTCGCATTCCGCAATTTTCAACACTGCCGCCGCCGCGCTACCCGGACCCGGCGTGGTAAACTGAATACTCACCGAGATACGGTAATTCAATATCTTTGAGTCTTTGAGTTTTGTCGGCCGGCTTGCCGTCGGACATGAGCTTTGGTCTCATCGGTCTCAATCAGTTTCGAGGAGAGAATTCCTAATGATCAAGTGCAGGGATGAACAACCTGCGACCTGGGGGCATTCGAGGCATTCTAATTGTATGCTCAATGGGGAGACACGGATCGATATACGTCCCGGTAAAATAAGCTTTTTGACTAGCCCAATCATATCTGATCAAGAGGATTTTGAGTTTAGTTAATCCCTGAGAACTTCTAAAATTAAACTAACAATAAAATTAACAATCAAATTTTGATATAGGTGTGTTTTAAGGAGTCTGCTCTGGTCTAGATTCTGTCTAGAGTCGACTCCGGACATCATTTACCATTAGATATAAGAATTCCGAACTGTTATAAGTGCTCCCTCTTTTTAATTCACTTTTTTGGGCTGTCCCCATGTTTAAAAACATTTTCGATCCTTTCAGATTTCATGACAATGCAATTCATAACAGTACACGTGTTCAGTAAGTTTAGTAATGTTCTCAAGGGGGTTTCCCTGTCAATTTTCAATTTTATTTGTTGATGTATTATAAAACAAATTAAAGTTGCACTTACTCCATTACTCCAAAGTTATCATGCCTTTAAAAATCCTGAAACATACTCTTATTGCGAAATAAAATAATTAATATATACTAAGCCCTTTATTGACATTAATAGTGAAAGCCTATAATTTTTATAATAATGTGAAATGCCATGAGGTCCCGGGTTCGATTCTTGGTGGGGATGCATAGGAAACTGAATTCTTCTTCTTATTAATAGTTTTAGCCTTTAATATGACTAATTACATTGAAAAAGAATTGAATAGAGCTAATGACCATAGCAGTCGCTGCTCGGTAAAATCAAACAAAAAAAGTGCAATGATCAAATGATTTAGGCGTGTATTATTGTAATGATGACATGAATAGTGGATTTTTGCGAAACGCGTGCATCGCTCGCATCTCAAACGACCGAGCTGCTTTTTTGCGTGTCTTCGTTAGTGGCTTCGTTAGATTCGCAACAACGTGCAATTATTCCTCCCCGTGTACATGCGTATGTGGGTATGTGTGTGTTTGTATCGTGTATGCGTACGCAAAAGAGTTTTCTCATACGCTGCTCCGTTGGCGGGGCCGCGCGCGCGGCGAAGAACAGAGTCGCACACTAAATAAGCACGGGTAAAACGCATAGGTAGTTTGTCTCTGAGGGCCGGTGGAATGTTAATTGCCAAGCAAAAGCACGTTGCGCGTTATACCATCTACCAGCATATATACGACATACCGCCTGCATGCACACATACGTGCACATACACCTATTGCAATCGTGTGTTTGTAATTTAGTAGGTAATAATAAGGGCACAACACAAACACCCACGAGTTGTTGTTTTTCGATCGAGTATGTTCCTGTCGAGTATTTTAGTGTTGGAGATAAAGATGTAACGTTATTCAGGGAACTGCAACGTAACAGAGAAAGTGTTCGGAAGAAATCAAACACTTTACAGGAACCTCCGTGTGGAGCAAAACAAGATGCATTAAAAGTGAGCAAGAATGCACAGGAACTCCAGTATATAAAGGCCTTTAGTTTGAAGGTGCAGTTCACTTCCAACCGCCGAAAATGTGCTCCTGGCAAGGGACAGGGAAAGTTTGCAGCGTGTGATTGAAAGGGTTGAAAGGTATATAGATAGAAGAGGACTGAGTGTGAATGTGGAGAAGACGAAATGGATGCTAGTTAAGAATGCAGGTGGGAGAAAAAGTGTGGAATGCTTGAAAAGGAAAGGGGAAATGATCGAGAAAGTCAATGTTTTCAAATACCTTGGGTTTTTGATTAGCGTGAATAGTCAGTGGGGATGTGAGATGGATACAAGGAAAGACAAGGAAGGGGTGTGTGATACGAAAGTGGGGGAAAATGTTGGGAAATAAGTGGGATGTGGTACTAAGGTTATAGTATGCATGCGTCAAGCCAAGACTGTTGTATGGTGTGGAAGTGTGTGAATCGGAAGCCTTAGAGAGAGAACAGACGTGGTTCATTAAAGATATGATGGGCCTCGAAAGATCCACTCCCAGGTATATTGTAATGCAAGAGATAGAGTCGGTTAGCAGGGTTGTAAAGTTTGAAGAGAGAGAGTAGATAGAATGGAAAGCGGAAGATTGGTGAAGGATATATGGGAATGGTGTGCTACTGGAGGTGTGAGTGAGTGGAGGGTGGTCAGAAGGAAGGAGTATGAACATGTTGGTTTGTCGGAACTAGCGGTAGAGAAAATATTGCGGGAAGGGGGCCCGCTAAAATGGATGGTGTGTGAAAGGGGTCGAGAGGTGGAAGAACAGGTGCACCAGGAGAACATAAGTAACAACTCGTCTAACCCGACGTACCGGTTAATACAGGTCATCGGACAGAAGTCAAAATATGTCACCAAATAAAGAATGAGCGTCAACAACAAACGGGTTATGACCAGAGCAAGGTGTGGGAGTGAGGAACAAGGAAGAAAGGTTAGGGAATGTGGGTGGGGAATGAATATATGGAATGTGTGTTATGTCGAGGTGGGGTGGATACCTGGGAGCATCTGTGTGTCTGCGAAGGGTTAAATGCTTTGAGATGTAAGAGAGTGGTTGGGAGAAGGAGGGGAGAGTGTGACAATAGTGAGGCAAATTGTGGATGAGAAATTGAAGCAGAGGAGAGGAATGACCAAATAGGGAGGGTGGGATGACGTTTGTATTTTTAATACCTATTTTGTTTGTAATTGTTTTATGTTATATTTATTAAGAGTGTTAATGTTAATTAAGTAAAGAAGGGTATTCTATAATGGGGATGTATGAAAATAAAGGTATCTATCTATCAATCTATCTATATATCTATCTATCTATTTGTGGGGTTGTTATTACCAATTAAACAATCTATTAATTGTGTAATGAGATTTATTAGGTGTAAGTTCGGATCGCGCTGGTTATAAGGACAGATCGTGGCAGATCTGCGTGGAGGTGCCGGAGGTAGCGTCGTCGGTGCCTTAAGGTGGCTCGGCGTCGATGTCTGTTTGGGACCGTGGAGGAAGTCCTCGCCAAGTGGTGGTGGAGATCGTGGTCGTAAGGTGGCATCATAACACTATGAAAGCATCAATTTTTGTTTTCAATAGTGATAGACTATTTTATATTTTTCTAAACTATCTAATGTGAATTAAACATCTTTCACATCAATCAAAACTTGTTATTACTTGACACCAGTTTAACATCGAATTGAGACAGGATACCTGACCAAAACATTGAGCTATCCATTATCTATCGATCTGTCCATCATATTGCGCAAAGCACGATCCCGCGTTATTACCACTTGTTGCATACTTTCTTAATTACTAATATTAATCAAGCATTAATATGTTAATTGGTTATTCTTGGACGGCTTTGAATCGGCTCTTCCAATGCCGCACATAAATGCACATATGAGATATTTATCTGTTATGTTGGGATATAAAATCTGATTGTGAGTATCCTACAGGATGTTTCGGAAAATTACCTATCATTTCCTCACAATCAGTTTACGTTTCAAATCTTTCAATAATCTATCAATTTCTTTCAATAATTTTGCAATTAATTGAAATTGAAACGATTTGAAATTCTCGGAGTATATTTGGTTTGGTTGACTTTGATGTGAAATTGGCATGGAAATATTGCGCAATGGCCAGGCCAGCCAGCGAGTCTGCAGAGGTCTCCGCGGCTCCTCCGCAGGATGATGCTGTGTGTGTGCGTTATATGATTCGCGGCCGGTAAGGAAGAGCAGCAGCAGCAGCAGACTCGCAGTCTCTGTCGGTGGCCAGCGTGTGTGTATATATCGAGCCGGCTGGTACACAAACAGCCGAATGACGCACGTACAAATATGGCACGTTGTCAGCCAACTAGTTTGTTGCTGTTTGCTCGCGCGCCTTTTGCAAATTGTAAATCTTGCCGGTTTCGCGTTTGTTGATGCTGCACTGCACTCGCGCACGCACCTGAACGGCGGCCACGGCGACGTGCTGTCCTGGGTGTGTGCACCGATGCATGTCGTCGAAATCGTCAACGTTTATCCGCGGTGTCGCAAAATAGACATCATCAGCAGGTGTTTTATTCAAATCCTGAAGTCGTTATTACATTTCGCAGCGCATTAATATAATTTAATAATCATTTACAATTACAATTAGCAGTAAGACGATCTGGGGATGTTTTGCTAATGTGTGTTATTTACTATTTGTTGTCATAATCTCATTATAATAAATTTAATTGCAGACTTTTTAACTGTCATATTTGTGCATTGTTGCGTTCTTCTCTTTTGACAGATTCAATTTATAAACTTAAGGGAAACCTTCCTAGTAAGGTACCTTCACATTAAAAAAGTCGTGGAATTGGCCAGACAAGTTCGATAATCGATTGATGATGTGACGTGGACTAATAATTAAGAAAAAATTCGATGATTACGATTTCGAAAACGTATCAAGAACTAGAACTAGATTAATTTGATGTATTTTGGTTTCATTAGCACACTAATGAAGCAGTAAGTAGTATGCATCAATGTCAATGTGCTCTCAATCGTGCGTCTTAATCATGATCGAATTTCCCTTTTTATCCTATCGAACGGAATTTTTTTGGGATGGTAATTAGGTATGTTATGTTAAGTAATTTTACGTTTAAATCTTATGTAAGAGTTGTAAAATTACATAAATTATGCTTATAATCAACATTTTTAAATTATAATTTAAATACCATAAACCTAGTACCTCAGTCAATATATCTAGTTTTCGAGTATTCAAAAGCCAAGTATCTTTTTATGAATTCTCTATAAATACTAATATTTCGAATAAAATAATAATATACCGGGCAGTAGCCCGGTGGATTGAGTCGTTGGCTAGCAGTCGTGACATCCCGGGGTCGAACCTCCCCTAGGTTAGTCGAACCTTTTAAGAGGCGACGAGCCGGTGCTCGTTAGATTACTACTGTTAAGAAACGTCGACGTAGCTAGGCGTTGAATGGGTGACCACTTGGTCTCCGAACGAAGATTGGGCAATTCGCTTGCAACGGTCCCCGGAAAAACCCATATGCACAAAAAGTTCAGAGCAAGTACGTAGCATCAGTAACGAGACCGGATTGGGCTGCGTGAAAGTTACTATTCCCTTACACCACTATGTGGTAGAAAAAGGTTGTTGAATAAATAAAAAATAATAATTCGTATCAAACAGTAAAATTATGTTGATTATCATAGAAATATAACATCGTTGACCTTATTTTATGTAAATTGTCTACTTAGAGAACAATATTGTGCACTTAGTGCCTGTAATATTTACCCAAATGTATGTAATTTTCACACATTTAATGTGTCTGCCATTGTGTGTGATTATGTGTGGTGCTCCAATGCCGGTGACGCTTTCGCTGCCAATCGGCACCCGGTCGGCACACTAGAAGCACCTCCTCGTAGAATCCAAACTATGAATTCAGCGGCGACTTCCTAGCCAGTGGCTGGTAATCCAAACGCAAACAATTCCTACAACCACAACACGCCACCATCATCGGTCGCGTCTCGTGTGTGTGTGTGTGTGTTGACTATTTGATTTTCACAACTTTGAAAGCTCGTTAAAGTGCGTACATACTGTTGCTTTATTTCGGCCACCGGCAATTCACTTAACACACTTCTAAAAGCATCCCTTTTTTGGAATTCCATCATAGTCGTGTCTCTCCTCGCTCGCACTCACACCCATCATCGCGCCCACTCGCGTCGGACCAACAGAAAAAGAAACTCCGCGATGACATTCGCTGTCACAAACGGCCAAGGGATACCCAAAAGTGTTTATTATTTATTTGTTTGTTGGTTCTTGTCCTTGTTTTACTGCAGGTTGCTTTTTAGGCTATGCGTCCGCAGGTGGAACAAGATGCGCAATCTTCATTTAGTTAGGGCCCGCGGCTAAATGCCGTCGCGCACTAAAAGCATCGCTAGCGCACACAATCTCGATCACAATTGGTCAATTTAGAAATAAGATGGTAAAATGGTCATAATGATGATAATGATAATGATGATGATGTTGATGATCTGCGTGTCTTTGCTCGACGGTGCTGGGTGGTGGTGGGTTTGGGTGTTCTTGTGGTATGCGCCTCGATAGTGTGTAGTGGCGTGATGATAGCAGCGCCGCTGCTAAGGTCTTAAGTAAAGCCTGCTTCATTTCTTGTTTATTGTTATTACACCAAAATGGACGGGGCGATAAAATTTTATTTTGTAATAAAATGCTTTATTTTATATAACATTCACACAAGCCAACGTGCGCGCGCGCACACAAGCAGCGCATGCTTGTGCGACAGGTATTAACAACATACTTAAAATTTGTCATTAATTTTGCCTTGCTTTATATTTCACCGGCGTTTGGCTTAATTACATGCGATAAGTGCTATAAGGTTTTGCAGCTCCATGTTGGAAGATTATATGGTATTTCATTGAATGAAGATACATTTTTTCATAAATTTATACAATTAATTCTGTTTTTTTATTCAGTTGTAACCTTGATTTTAGTTTGTCTTGACTAAAAGTCGAAGGTCTTTTTCTCTTTGTTTCAGTTTTCGTGATAATGTAATGTCACCACAATATATGTGTTCAGTAATTTTCCAAAGAGATCGGTTCAATTACTTGCTTCAGGTATTGAGGGACTTTTTGCACACTTTTAGGTATAAAATACGCCAGTTCGAACATTTTCTGGTAGTTCTGATTCCTCTGAGAGCATGTGTTACTCTTCATTTTCTTGTCCTTGCTATTAAGGGACTTATCACACATTTATAGATACGAAGATCGTCCAGATCGAGCATTTCTTGGTGCACTTCTAGCTGTGGAGGGCCTTAGCGCACTTATTTAAGCATAAAATAAGCCCATTTTTGCCGGTTCAGATTTCTCTGAAGTGTGTGTGTTGCTCTTTGATTTTTAGTTTCAGATATTCCGGGAGTTGACGCATTTTCTTTGGTAAAAAAAGCATTCAGAACAAAAGACATAGTTCTGATTCCTCTGAAACATGTGTTGCCATTCAAATACTTGCTTCAGATATTGAGGGAAAAAGTGCCATAATTTTTAGGTACAAAATACGCCAGCTCGAGCATTTTTTATAATTATAAACTTGATTTTAGTCTGATCTTATATCATCAATATCAGTTTCATATAATCTATTAAATAACCTACCATCCTCGTATATACACTACTTCAGCAGTCGGTATATTTCTACTAGTAATTAAGCAGACTATTATCCATTCGCCGACCCACCTCCTCTTCTCGTATGAATCGCATATACGAGTGAATACGTTCAATGCTCACGGGCACTGGCGCTGAACTCGAACGCGTGCTTCAAAGGTATAAAGTTTCAATGCTTAATCAGATAGTTATCAATTCGTTTCAGGGTGCCCGCGTGCGCGTTGAATTATTTCAGTATCCGTGGTTTCTACGCATCAATTACAACTATCCTGCGTTCCGATGCGATGCAAGATGAGTGATGTGATGCGTACGTGCAGCGACGAGCCACCCCATAAGATAAGACATCCCATATGATGCCATAAGGACACTCCGAAAACAATCTAGTGACCGTAACTATCTCACCCGTGGAACAGCACCTCTACCAAACTCGGACGGATTGACCAAGCGAGAGGTACGACATTCTTGGCTTATCGCGACACTGCAACACGACTCTCTAGATTTTCCATTTCGACGTTTGTAGCAACTACACAAACAGTGCGTCGACTACCTTTTTTCGGGGCGGTTTTTTTTTTCGGGAGGCGAATTGGACATCTCTATAGGTACGATCGATGAGAGGTGCAGCCACCTTTTAGAAAGCAAACACCAATTAGTAGTCATAAAATCTACACAAAAGTAACAAAAAATGTTACTAATTTCCCAACGGTTTACCGGGGTAAATATGGGTCTTTTTCGTAGTTAATTAATCATTTTTTTATTTTTAGAAGATGAGTGCTTGTGTTATTAAAACGATATTAACGAAACGTGATCTGTCCTCAACTATCCTGAACTATTTAAAGATATGTTCGTCCCAGGACATTTCGTGTTGTGGTTTCACCCATTGTACTATACCCTCTTTTATATTTTTATGATGTTCCTCCAGAAGTTTTTCTCCAACTAAACAGAAATACTACCCTTGGCTCCCAGCGTATTCAAAATTATGTTAGTAATGAAGTATCTCTTGTCACTTTTTACTTTATCGACACCATGAGTCTTAACCCAATAGAATTTGAACTGAAAATATCCATAAACCATTCCTATGATTAGTAAAATGCGAAGAACTTATATCTTAAGTTCTTCGCATTTTCGAACCTCTGCCCTCTTCGGGAGTCTGTTGGAGGTCCCCATAACTATTGTTCGTGTACATTGTCGTTGAAGTTGACTCTTTAGCTGCTTCTCTTCCTTTATGTATTAATTATGTATATGTTGCTTCTTCGCCTCCTTGAGCGCTCTTCACCAATATAGAGTACCATCAACTGCTACAACTACCGACCCCATGCAATACGGAGCCCATCCGAAACGTATGGTTATAACTCGTTCGCCGTCATATGTGTACCGCTCGAATGCAGTTCTTTGGCCGCTCATCGTTGTTGTTGTTGTTTTTCCATCGACTTTTTATTTATCTTCCCGGCCCGAGCACATTTCGGTGGTCGATTTTTTTTGTACCTCCCATCTTCATCGAGCGCGGCGTTTTTGTCTTCGCATCGCGTTTTAATTCAATCGGCTCGCGTTCGCGCGCGCGTACGCCCTTCATCTCTCGGTGCACCGCACGCCTTAACTTTGTCAGATGAGTTGCTTGAGTAATTCTCGGAATTATGAATGACGAGCCATTCTTCTTCGCTGCGCAGCGTGCCCATAATACGCGACCATAGTGTGGGAATTAATTTTATTGAATTAGTAATTTATGTTATGTGTGACCAACGCTTTATCTTCGGCGTTCGGTTGCGCCGCAGTGTGGTGACCACGGGTATGGGCACTTAAGGAGCTTTCGAGCTTTCGGTACCAAACGCGTAATGTAAATATGGAACGTCGAGTGTGTTTTACGAGGAAGATCTTTTCAAATAAGATCCTTATCATGGTGCAATATTTTTGATTTGTGTTTATGAGATTATAGGAATTTCAGTTAAAAGCATCTGTTTGGAATAAAATGCAACCAACAACACCTACTTCAGAATATATTGGTATACATGAGAACTTGATATCTTACTGTATTACTACCATTACCAGTTATTTGCGTCTACTAACTTCTAGTCTGTCCTGTTGAATTAGCTTACTGTTTTTTCCAAGGAGCCTAGATGACCCTAATAATCATTTGGGATAGAAAATAAAGTGCCTCCTACCGGACTCCACGACAGCTGTCTTTAGATCCTGACTGCTGCATAGCATATAGTTTATTGTTGTAAACTTGATAACCTTGATAACCTGATAACTTATAGACTAATAATATAATAGGTTGATGAAATCCAATTGCTCAATAGATTGAGTTTCTTTTAAACACAATATCAAAAAAAATCTCGATTGCAGTAAGGGCTTGAAATGCGTAACATATTTGTATCCAATGAAACGCAAATATATGAAACACATTTCGAAAACCCATCAAGACGGAAGATCGAGGTTATCTATCACGACACCGGCTATCGGGAGGCCTTCCCCGGGGCAGCTTCTTAGTCACCGTCAGCCGATACGACGACAGTCAATTATTCGTGCACTTATCGGCTCTGCCCAATTGTGCCCCTTCGGATCTTTTTAACCGAAAACTCAGAACCGTCACATCTCCCGACCGAAGACACTTAGCGCCGATGGGGGTCTTGTTGACTTGTGTCAATGGAATGCGATACTGGTGGTGGCGCATTCCATCCATCTGTCCACTTATCAGCTATCAGCTATTTTCGTAGATGCCCCGACCCGTTGTTGGGTTGACGAGGTGGAGGCGCTTTGCGGTGTGCGTACCGCTCGCGATTGATGTCCGTCAGTGTCCGTCCGTCACTGAGGCGGTCCTCGGAAGATGTGAATGAAGGTGAATGAAAAGCGCACACCGGAAGCCGTTTTCACTTTGGCCCATTCCTCGGCTCGGTCGCCTATCGGCGCGCACAATCTTACAAATAGGTGGCCCGCACACATTTTTCATCATTTGCTCACGTTTTTCGGCGAGCGCCGCGTTATGACGGACACATCTTGGGGCCATGGCCACCTCGCAACAAGCATGATTTTGCACTTAACTTTATTGCAGGTAACACAATACCTCCGGCCATGGTCAACCATCTACCACAACACAAAACAAAAGCGGAATACCCACCGAAAAGTCTGCAACGATCTAGAAAAATGTTATATTGGTTCGTTCCTTCTTGAGAGCATGTTATATATTTGTGGATGACCTTGGGCTAAATATAATTTCAAAATTTCATTCAATAGTAGTCATTCCTTGTTTAAGGAACTCTAATTAGTGATTTACAATATTTATACGATTATTTTCTTCTGATAGGATTTGTAATAAAAGCCCCATAGTGTAATACTACTAGTAAATGTTCCGGTTCAGATTTAATTGAACTAGGAGCAAAAATGATTCACCATAAAGGCTACGATCTATAAAAATGGTCTATTGGTCTGTTCCGACTTGAGTCTATACATCGGTTGATGACCCTTCGCTAATTGGGATTGAAATGATCATGTTGTAAAAACCAAAATTAGTCGGTCACTGTAAAGTCGCATTGCCTTCTGGGGACTCGAGGTTAGGACATTAAAAGTTCATTTTTCATAATCGAAAACTATCCCTGGTATCTTAGGCGACGTTCACAAAAAGGACGTGAAGGAGATGAAGCGACTCGAGGAAATAACCTGTCTCCTTTTAAACACAGTTGGCAGACAAGACTGGAAAAATGCCTGGTGACGCCATGCTTGTAGGGTGAACGTTGCCTTAAGTCATAGTTTACCTTCTACCAAACATTCGCAAATTTATAGCGTATAAACAGAAAAACACTAGAACATTGAATAAAAAATGGCATATTGATTTTTTTCCGATAGCTCTGTAAATGACCCTAGGCAACTTGGAACCGCAATGTCGAAATTTCATTCAATAATACTAATTCTAGGTTTAAGAACCTAAATTAGTGGTTCCCAAAGATTGGTATTTCCTTCTTACACATGGGGGATTGCCATGTCATCTATTTAGATCATCCCCAACTTTCAATCGAATAGAAGGGGTAACATTAAAAGGAATGGCCCATCTAAAACACTAGAACAATTGATAAAATTGCTATATTGGTCTGTTTAAACATAATCAAATTTTAATTCAATGCTAGTAATTCTATGTTGGAAGGACCTAATTATTGGAACACTGATATCCTAAAGAC
>WSZQ02068293.1:14389-24903 GCA_019419845.2 Weissflogia rhopalogaster
AGATCCTAAATTACTGGTCCACTACGAACGGGTGTCTATAAGAATGACAAATTAGTCTGTTCCGACAACCTGCCATATCCTTGCAGGTGACCTAAGGCAATTCGAGACCAAATTGTCTACATTTCATTCAATACTAGTAATTCCATGTTATAACCACCTAAATTACTGCTCAACTGATGATGAACTAGTGTTTCCTCCTAGAGGGTAGGATAGAGGGTAGGAAATTAAATTTTCCCAATCGAGAACTATGCTCAGCACCCACTCATCGCAATGGAATGCCTTCGTTTTTTTCCTCTCTTGACCACCTACCTTCACCTCCTACTTTCAACTACCTGGTCGATGCACGCCGCGGCGCGAGTTTGATGGCCCATAACGAGTGTGTTATACTCGTTTTCAACAAGTGTGCTTTTCGGTGCCTTTCCCAATCTGTCTTATTAGTGCCAGCTCATTGCCGGCGCATAATGCAATCGAATTATTCATTCATGGCGCTTAATTATTCCGAGAAGCGGCGCTGTGTTAGGCAAACACCGTAAATCATTGGAAATCATCTTCTATCGGCCTGCGATCTCTTCGCTTTTCCCCCAGGGGGACAGGAAGGTACGCCGAGGCTTCGTGCCACGCGGGGAAATCGTAGAGAACAGAAGCGTAATTATGCAAACGACTGTTTGGTGCATTATGCATTTGTATTTAATAATGTGTGCTAATGTTGTGGAATTAATTGATTCCATCAGGTGTGCGAAATGGAAAATGTCAAATGAAGAATGATGAATTAGTGTTTAGAATTTCCTTGGTATTATAGTCATCAGTTGCTTTTGTTTGATGAGATTTGCTTAGCGATAAAAGTTATACCTGGAGACTACCAGTTGATGTGGTGTCCTATTACGTGGTAACCCTTCCAGTCATTTGCATTCTTTCCACGTGTCAACAATTTGATGGCCTAATCAGCCTTACCACCATACGTAATTAGATGCTTATTTAGTGTCACTAAATTGTTGAAACCAACTTGGTCAACTTGTTTGCAAGTTACGATTGGCTGAAGATCCTTAGTAAAACAAAACCTCAAACTCCTTAACTACACTCAAGTCTTGAGATTGTTCAAGAGATGAGTTTGCCGAACCTGCAAGCGTCATTTCATTGGTGCATCCGCCGTGGGAATGCTGCTGGGAAAACGTTTGTTTGCTGACTCTTCATATTGCACCATGTCCCACCTGGTATTGAACGTATAGATGCCTTGAGCAAATCAAAGAATCTAGCATGGCTGATTGCGAGCTGACCCGAGCTTATGATGATGATCCGAACGATGGCCGGCAAAGATGGTTGTTTTACGGAATGATTTGCGTGTGAATGGGGCCAACGTGTGACGGATTTCGATTGGTTTCGAACATTTGATGCTCGGCTGCACGCTCTCTCAGGAATCAGCAGCAGGGCAATGGGCAACAGTTAATTGAAATATTTGTGATTCTGGCGGTGGGCCCCCGGTGGCTGTGGGCCCTTTCATTGATTCATTCGATAAGCCCGTGCGTAATTTGATACGCTCATTGTATGTAGAAGTAGACCATAAATTATCCTCGACTTATTGTTAAGTTAAGAAGTTGAGCTTTGAGTCGTGCCTCTGCCCGCGCAGGTTCAACTCACTGAGCCCGCGTTCAGTGAGTGTGTGTTCACATGTGTAGGTTATTAAGCCTGGTCGGTGTGTACACATATGCGTAAAATAAAGGATGTGCATACATATACACGCGTGCACGCAGCGCAAAGGCGATTGTTTATACGGGCGTAGAGACAAACAACCGGTGGGTCTCGCGCGCATTGCCGCGTGCTCTCATGGGAAACCGCGCGGAGCAGACACCGGGTCTGTGGGGTCGCATTCCAACCGAATCATATTTAAATGGGTGGAGCCACCCAGGTGCGCGCTGCTCGTGGAGTGTTCGTTCGTGTTGCTTGCTTTTTTTCTTCTCTTCTTTTGCTTTTCGGGAGAGTCGTCTCACTTCTCCGCAGGACGCGCGGGACTCATGTTTATTTGTTAATGACGGGCTGCGGCGCTCGGAGAGCGATGAGTGTCCTTATACTGTGCCCCCAACATCCTCGTCTTCGGCGTATCCCGCAATGTCTACTACCTCGTGCCTCACCTTCAATTTTCGACTCTGGCGTTCTCGCTTATGCTGCCGGACTTTTTTTTGTTTCTTGGAGTCTAGAACAGTGTTACTCAAACACTGCTTTCATACCAGATATCCTTTTCTAGGTTCTGAAACATTTAACTATAAGTCAAATGATTCGATCCTGCTAATCTGTAGAGGGTACCATTCTTAGTACTTTGTACCCTACTGTACTTCGATTACGTTGCCGAACTTACACCATTGTCTCAATAAAGATTTTCCCAAGGGATTTACTCTAAACTATAAACTTATCCTAGCCCAATAATCTTTAGATTTTACTACTTCTGGTGCTACCGCTACTACCGCGTTCCTTTAGAGTACATACTTATCGTGTTCTCAAATACATGGTAATTTATTCCTCTTTAAGCTCGGGATCAGTGTCACCTAAAGTTTTCACATATTTGTTCCTTTTGACAAGGAGTGAAAGAGTGAGGACGTCGTGCATCATGAAAACGCTGAGTTTTCCAATCCTTGCAAATCTTTAGACATTATTCCTGTTGACTCTACCCTTGGTCCCTCCAGTTCTGCCCAGTGATCTTCGAACCTCACGGGATTTTTCATTGCTAGCATATCACTTTTTGTGCCGCCATGAAGACTAAAACATTACCCGAATCTTTCACTTGATAAACCTCCCTCCCGTCCCCTTGATCAGGACTAAAAATACGAATCTACAGTTTGTCAAAAAAAACTTCGAGAAGATTCGTGATTCTGTCATTTGTAAGACAGAAGACGTACCCTTCTATTCTGACCCTACCACGAGTACCTAGTTCCCTAAGGGTATAAGATCCATACTTTGAGGAACACTGCTCTAAAAGTTCGAACAGTTCCTTCGACATCATCGTGAGCGCTTGCGCCGCGTGTCTGCCAGGCCGGTGCTCCTTTGGCGCATAAGCCGCGGGGGCGAAACCCACTCTGCACCGCTCCACAAGAATGGAATTCACTCCGATCTCTTCGGGACCACTCGCGCGCGTCTCTTTCTGCGGCTGATGCCGCGAGATGCGTTTGTTTTTAGCTGTGTCTGTATGCGTATGTACGTAAGTGTGTGTATGAGTGTGTGCGTCGACGTGCAGCGGTCGGTTTTATCGGACTTCAGGGTGGCCCCACCGCCGCGCACCTCTCGCGCGAGAGAGAGTGCCGCTCGCGCTCTGCTAGCCGGGCGGGCGGCCCACTCGCCGAAGAAGAGGGCCCGGCCCCGGCCTCTAATGGGGCCCTCTACAAATCAATCAGCCCTACTGCTGATGCTGACACTCCGAGTATACCGCATTACCGGAGCCCCGGTCACTCTGTTCTCCACTCTCCACTCTTTTTGCTGCCTTTACGCCGCGGTGTCTCGCGGACCAAACATACACATACAGACAGACTCACACACAACCCTACACACAAATACAACCAAACCGGGAACACCACGCATAGCGAAACATCTCGCACACGACGCATTGTTCTTCGGTTTGGCCGGCTCTCCTCTGTGTGTTTGGCTTTTGTTTCATTCCCACAATTTTCGAATGCCGCACGTTTTTATTCCCTGCCGCCCTTTTTTTCACCGCGCCAACCGCGCGCCGGTGGTATTTATTTGAGATAATGACATTTTTCGAATGCTTAGCAATTGCCAATTGCTCTCACTCTATTTGTGTCCACCAGCTTAAATCCACAACTTGAGAGGTGGTTACCACAAACTTGAGCCGTGAGCCCCCAGTGAGAACCGAGCCTCTTGTCTCCTCCACCTCTTTCTCCTCATTCCCGAAACTTTTCAGCGTTAATACACCATCGCGTGTTCTTTCGAATGCATTATTAACTCCTTGTTATATCAACAGTTTTTTTGAATGCCTTTTCGGCGGTGCTTCTAACCACAACGGGCAAACGCTCAATCATCTCGAAAATGACGCTCGGGGACTACTAAAAAGAGGCCGAAACTTATTTAGTTATTTGTCGATTTGAACAAATTTACAGCCGTAGAGAGTTGTGTCGGTTGCGGTGTAGTTTGCATCTCGTTATTGTTGGTGTTGTTTCCTCTTGCCTTTTCGGTTTTATTTTCCAAACAGCGAAGAAAGATGACCGCTTTGTATACACTCGTAAAACCACGTCTGGAGGCGAAAGAAAACAAAACATGACGCGGCGCGTAGATGGAAATCAAGATATTACCGAAAAGGTCAGGGGCTTAATTTTCAAAGCGCACGGACCTACCGAGTGAACTTGTTCGTCTTTTTTCCCTCGTGTTTCGCTCGCTGTTCTCCGTGCCTCCCAACGAGATATTATCTTAAATCAATTCTTGTTGATAGAGCAGTTAGCTTAAACAAATCAATTAATTTTTTATAGCTTCTCACAGACCCAAATTACTTAATCGCATCCTGGGCCCTGCAATGTGTTGCCCCGATCGTATGCGTGCGTATCGTATATGTGGTATATGTGTGTTCGTGAGTCCGTTGAAAGTCGCAATGTGGAATCAAAAACGTGACCCATGAAACGAGGGGTCCCCGTCTAAACAGTTTCAGACCCCCGCGTCCACTCAAGGAATTGCGCTCTTTTTTGCGGCTCTTTTGCCACCCAATGCGCGCTCGCAAAACCGAAAGTAATTACGGTGCTTAAGGTGTCCTATTCTAGTAAATCATTTACGATGTTTAAGATGTCATATTTTTGTGCTGTCTTCCTTTCAATGTGGAACGCCTTGCGGTAGATCTCAATGGTTCGTCCGGCCGTAATTACAAATGTTTCGCATTTTGTCCCGCCACAAAGCGCCGAAAAGAGCGTGTTGAAAATAAATATTGAAATATACCTATCAATAGATGACGACGGCGAACGGACCACCAAAGGTTGCTTCGAAATTATCGACTCTGTAAGGTAGATATCACCAGGTTTCCGAAGAAAAGTGGAATTGTGGAATGTTTTAATGCGACGTGGTTTTCGACGAGGTTGTTTATTAATTGCAATTTGAGGGCAATTTTAATGCGGTTCGGGATGATGTGGTGCAGAAGGTTTTTTGTCTCTGCCATACAGAGCGCGCTTGCCCTCGGGGCAAGGTCCTAGGCCATCACGTATGTCCGACTGCATGTGGGAATCTCTCAAATCTCAATATGGGTTATTGGACTCTTGTCTCAGGTGCATTCCGATCGGGATAATTGCGGGTACATGGATGGTCCAAGGATGGTTATTAGCCGCGGGTGGCAGAGCGACATGGACACACATACACACTCACATAAGCAGTCATCACCGAAATTGCTACAACCTTACGAAACGATACGAACCAATGACGATGGGCACTCTTCCATCTGATTGAGTGTCCGCAGTGACTAACAAGATTGAGTCATTTATTCATGCATTTCAACAAGTTTCTAGGAATGCTTTTGAGGAGTGTGTGTCCCAAGTGAACATAAAAGGCTGACGTTCGCTGGCAAATGGCGGGGCTCCGAGTAAATGGTACCCGAAAACGTGTGGTCGCCGATGGCGGTCCCGATTGAAGACCTCCTCGCATCCGGTGCGCGCTTTTCCTCTCTTGTTATTATCCGCACAGCCTCCTCGTTAAAATATTATTGGTGGGGCCCACCTAATTGCTCCGCGGTAGTGCCATTCGTATTTGCTGCAACGCACTCCCGCGTTTCGGGATTCTTTTCGAAGCTTCGAAGCTTTCGGCGAAAATCTACGTGTGTGAGCGCTGCACACCACGAGGTCCTGTGATCCTGCCGCGCATTCTTGGAAAACTCACACGTACCCATTTGCCCCGGACACTATTAGCGCAGTTCGGGTACCCGAGCCCCGGCCATATCGCCGAGTGCTTTACAACCTGCTCAAACTCATCAACTAACTCGCTGTTATCACCCGGACGGATTGGGTTGTCTTCGGTTTTATTTTCCCTGCCTTTGTAGTTGTGTGTGTGTATACACACAATTCTTAGTAAGTATGTGTGTGGCGAGTGCTGACCACGGAAAAAAATCAATCGACACCAATTAGACCAACAAAACCGAAATTCTTCGCCGGATCTCTCCAGCATCGGCCATATCGGTGTATGTGTCGGTGTGAGAGTATTTGTGTTTGTTGGACGAGTGGGACCCATTACCACCAACGTGTCGTCGTGTACCTTCCTCGTCCGTGGACCTCGTCGGAGCAGATCGCGGTCCTGCTTACTGGTTTACATGACTAAATTGACCATCTTGCTCTTACTGCGCGATGGCCTCTGACGTTATCTGCGTGGTCTGTTCCTCGCTTTGATATACAATTCGAGATAAGGTGTTTATGTGTACTTAAAACACACTAAAGCAGTGGAGATCTTTCACGACACTCTTCTCACGTGTCGCTTCGTTTTGTTCGCGTTTTGGCTTCCAGCCTCCCAAAAACCGCAGTGGAACAACCAACGATCGACGAGCAACGAAACGCATCGCGGCCCAATTATTGAAGGTGCAATAAAGGCATATAAGTGTGCGTCACTAATTTTTCGGCTCTGGCTCTCGAGAATCCGAAGGGGATTGGTCATTAGGATGCAATTTAAATAAAATTTGTTCTCTTCCTAACGATCCCACATTCGGATCAAAATCTTTTACATTTTTTGCGTGTTTCTCTTCTTATAATGTGGTTGTTAATTCATGATGATTACTTTTTTTTCCGTTCGGGAATATTTGTGTTTCACAATCCAAAAATTTCAACAATTTCCATCAACCACGTAAAGAGGTATAGGTTGTGTAATATTGCATAATTGATTATTATTAGATTTTAAAAATGCGATGTGGTTCGATTGCTAAATGACTTAACCCCATCTTACTGTTACTAACTTAACAAAAAAATTGTCCTATAATAGTTCTATCCAACTTAACCTCACTCCAATCAAAGGCAACCAATAAAGATCACTCCTCTTGAATGGAATATACGTGAAGGTATATTTAAATATCATTTATTCGGTTGTTGAGTAGTTGTTGGTAGTCGTATTTTGATTGAATTGTAGGACGCAGAATGATTTGTTGGCGAAGCGGGACCACTTACAGCCCGCCTCTCCTTCGTACCGACGCACGCCATTCGCCCTCTCTCGCTCTCTTGAGCCACTTAAAACCTCTTAAGTACCCATATGTGTATACGTGTTTGGTGTACACATTGTGTCGTGTTTTGTAACACGTTGAATGGTGTCGACAGCCATAACAATCGAAATTTCACACCTACTTTTCCCCTTTTATACGCGTTTATATGTATTTTCTTCCCCAGTTCGCCACGGCTCGTCATCCGCGTGTGCCTGATGGTTTCGGGCTCTCAGGTCGAGAGCACTCTTTTTTTCCATCCTTCATCCTTTATCCCGGGGTCCCACTTAATCGTCCTTTAGAGACGACACCATGTAGCTCGTGTATGTGTGACTTTTGTTGGCGGCTGAGTACGCTTAACCACAATACAAATGTGATTTTTATTGGATTTGCCTTTTTATTCCTCGACGCTTCCATTAGGAGAGGGACTTGAGGATCTCTTGAGGAGGATGTTCGATGCTCGTCGCTTTTATGCATTTTCATTCTTCGCAGGCGTTGTATGCTGGGTCCGCCCGTTCTCATGACATCTTATTTCATTCCCATTTCGCAGCGTGTATGTGGAGGTCGAACCAAACGTACCATGCCTCACATACTCTTACTCACACCGCTAACACTGTGGTCCTCTTTTCGTGGACCCATCACCGGCGGGAGTCTACAAACATCGCGTTTCCCAGTCACCCATTGATGTGGGCAGCAGCAAACGGGGACGACGATGCTCTCGCATTATGTTTGTAGTGCGGATGAACGTATAATAATGATTGATGTACTGCATTTAAAAGACATTTTTCAGGTATATAAAATATAATTTGGTGCGCTTGAGGACGCACGCGGCGCAGATGGGACCCTCTCACACATACAGAAAAATGATGAGGCTGTATATGTGCTTAGGTTATAATTTGTATGCCTTCTCTTCGTTTCGTATTTCAGCGGCATCGCCTTGTCAAAGGGAAGCCAAAATATTGAAACCTAATGTCTTATCTTCCATTATTAAAAAAAGGAATACCTACATTAACTTAAATTAATGTTAATTTATTTTAATTTGAAATAAGAGGGTCAACATACATTTTCTTATATCTATTTTTATAATATTTCGTATTATTTAATGAAAATCTTATTATAAAATCGGTAAGGTTCGTTACAATTTATGCCACGAAGGTTCAAACTGTACTTTAGTAGTGATATGGTGGTTGCTGGTTCAAATCCGGTCGGATGAATTGTCATTTTCTCTTTCAATTAATGCAATTCGTGATTTAATATCTTTATTAATGCAAATTTTTCCAGTTTAGGCACATAATTCAATGAATTGTATTAGGAATATTGAAGTCCGGGGTTTCAATCTGGTCGGAGGCATTGCCATTTTCCCTGCCAATTAATACATTCATGATTTTAGATAAATAAAGCCACATACAAGTTGTAAAAATGTTGCAGGGCCACTCACTCACTTATTTTGGCGAGACGGTGAAAGGAAATAAAGACGACTTGCTATCTTAACAATATATTTGCAAACATACACGTTGCGATTGACGATGTTCAAAACAGCAAAATGGCGGTGGAAGCGGATGCAGTCATTTACGACGGTTATGTAAAATCAGAACGGGAACGGGAACGGGAACGGTGTCGGTGAGATTAATCTCGATCTCGATAAATTGATATTGAGCTGACTCGTTCAAAAGACTGAAAAGTGTGTCAAGGGAGGTATGGAAAATAATCACACTGTATTGTACCCGCCCCAAGGACTCGAACCACGGCCGCTAGCGTGCCCAGGCGGGCAAATATTCCATTAAAATATTTCATTCCGTTTTCACTACCTGGAAATTTTCTCCTTATAGATTTCCCCTTACAGAAATCCTTGCTAAGGAGGTTGTAACTCAAACCTTTTGCTGACTTGCAAGAGCAGTTTATGGGCTTGGACGTCTCTTCGTCCTCGCATATTTGGCTGGACTCCTTTCCCATGATTTTCAGATGCTAACTTACCCTCTTATGAGTGAATCACGAGTTCCAAAAAAACAGATACTAGAGATATCGGTAAACTAAAGTTTTCTAAGATCGTGAATGAAACTTCATAATTCTAACCCAACTTATTATAATCAAGCCCAGCAATCCAGGTGTGTGAGTGACTTTGCATCGTTTATACGTGCTTCAACGCACGTCTAATTGCGCATGGCATTAGAGCCGATCATTACGACGATTTGCCACCTGAGTGCCCCGTTCGCCAGGCGGTTGGGCATTCCACTCACACCTGAGTGCCGCACCGTGTGTGTGAATATGTGTGTATGTGTGTGTGTGTGTGTGTGTACCCGTGTGAGGATCGCGTCTGCAAAGCGACGACGATGACCACGACGACGATGAAGCAGTCCATGTCAGGTCGATGAGAGACAACAAAAAGGAATGCGAACGCGGCGGCGCGCGCGCGCGACCGAAATATTAAAATGCCACAAATGTTCTGTCGAACAGGGCGATGTACACGCCCGACGTTCTCGCAGCTACATAATTGCGCATCCTCAACTCAACAATGGCACTTGCAAATTATCTTTCTTCAGATACATCTGTTCTAATTTAAACATTCATTGGTTTTGTTCTTTTTTAGAATGAGAATGATCGAGGGGCTTGTGTCAACCCTCAGTAGATGGAGCGTGGAATTCGGCCCGTTGGTTCGTTCGCTCTCGTTTGATTGCTCTATTATTACCAAATTACATTCATTACCGGTGGAGAAGAGGCTCCTCGGAACACGCAAAAAATCCACTCGACTTTTATGTTTTCATCGTCCACTCGTCCACTCGTCCACTCGGCCACGGCGAAACGCAGCAAACGCTTTATTATGGACAATTTTCATTTTTATTATCCAGATTAAATAAGCTTTCGGTCGCTGCTTATAATCTTCAGGTTTTATTCTTCAATTCCCGTAGTGCTTAAGGTTTTCTACAGCTGTAATTAACAAAATAAACTTAAAACTAAAAAAAATCATGATAATTTTAGTTGTATTCCGCGCGGATAGCTTATTTCCGTGGTGTAGTGAGGGTACGTTACTCGGTTTTCCGCCTCGTCAGTTTGGGGTTAAACCTGGCTTTTACTTTCAAGGGTTTAACTCGAATTTTCGTAAAAGTTTCGGGTTCTATACCAGAATCAGCTGTTCTTGAAAGTATCGGGTTCCGATATTGACGCGGTTGCGTCCCACTACTGGATGATGCTAAAAATTCTGTCTCTTGAACCGGAATCGACGCAAGAACGCTCCCCTATTGCTTAATTCTGTTTCCAAACCGACCAATGATTATATTTCATGCATATTTGAAAAAATGAGAATAGCCATTCTCTTTGAGAATACTAGTAATTGAATTTATCTTTTTCCAAATTTTTGTTTCTATTTTTT
>WSZQ02068304.1:0-12523 GCA_019419845.2 Weissflogia rhopalogaster
CGTCGATACTCCAGCATATCAAATACCAATAAACGATATATATTTAGTCCACGAATCCTGCGGATAAAAGTTACTATTCCCTTACACCACTATGTGGTAGAAAAAGGTTGTTGAATAAAAAAACATGTATGATTTGATACTGAATGTTCATAGCAATTTTACGAAACGAGACAATAAAAATTGAAAATTTACTGTAAGCAGTTGTAAAATAAAATTGATAAACGACCATGATGAAATTAAAAGATAACGCAATTGAAACTGTAAATTCATTCTGATGCGTTGCCTTTTGCACCGGGAAGAATAGGAGGAAACAAAGCTAAAGACGTACCGCTTCGCCTTATTAACTAATAGAAATACACTTTTATAAAACGCAGAAAATCTAAAATCTAAAGATCTAGAAAAATCTAAAACTTTAGTTAATCTATTCTTATCACCTTTTGAAAATAGTTTTAGGAAAACTCGTTTTAATAATGAAGAAATCTACCTAATGAACTTAATTCTTTCTCGGGGTAATAATAATAGAATTACACGTTAAACGAATGGGCCGACGAAATTAAAAATAATTATCAAAAGCGTCCTTTAAAATCGTATCATAAAGACGTTATGCGATGCGTGAACATCGCTGAATACGATTTCAATTACCACATGTACGACCACGGCACGCCGCTAGAAACTTTGGTGGTCCGATTGAGGATTTCGCGCACATGAAATCATCCATCGTTTAGCACCCGATATTCAATGAAATCAGGTATGTTTACGAGTAATTTGCTTTCAAACCCTTTCAGGCGGTGCGCCATTGTCGCCGACATTGATGGCAGCCGTCATCGGCGGCGATAAAAAGCGACGGGAATTTCACTCGGAAAAGAGCGATTAAAAATGCTTGATCGTAGCACACATGATCGTAGCGTAATTGCAAGCATACAGTATCTGATATTAAACATCATTTGGTTTATAATTGTTTATATAAGAGAGTATCATAGTAAATATCGATACTTTCAATCGATTCCTAGGCTCTAAATTGTCATTAGTTTCTTTTTGATACTAAAAGGTATTCATACTTTTAATTTTTGTTACTTTTCGTACCAAAAAAAAAGTTTTGCCGTGGTTTATCTAATAGCCGCCGACGTTAGTCACTAAACAATTGATGACCATAGAGAGAAATAGGTATAAATAGTTTCATTCGAGATTTGCTATACTAAATTAAGACAAAAGAAAACATACGTTTTGCAGTGGCTTACCCAATAGCTGCCGACGTTTCTTACGAAGTTCGCTTAACATTGCTAACAACCTTTTTTGCTACTAAAAGGTATTCATACTTCCAGTTGTTGTTTCTTTTCGTACCAAAAAGTTTTGCAGTGGGTTATCTAATAGCCGCCAGCGCTAGTCAATAAGCAATTGATGACCATAGAGAACAATAAGTATAGTTTCATTTGAGATTTTCTATACTAAAAAGAATCGACTCTTTCCCTACCAAATAGAAAAAAAAACAAAAGAAAACATACGTATTGCAGTGGCTTACCTAATAGCCGCCGACGTTTGATACGAAGTTCGCTTCACTTTACTAACGACATATTTTGGTACTAAAAGGTATTCATACTTCCAATGTTCGTTACTTCCCGTACCAAAAAGAAAAAAAAAGTTTTGCAGTGGTTTACCTAATAGCCGCCGACGTTGGTCACTAAGCAATTGATGACCATATATCATAGTTTCTATTCTAAAGAGAATCGATAGTTTCCCTACCAAAACGAAAAAAAGACAAAACAAAACAAACGTTTTGCAGTGGCCTACCTAATAGCTGCCAACGTTTGTTGCAAAGTTCGCTTAACTTTGCTAACATTCTTTAGGTTTACGCCCCAAGATAGTGCGCGTAACTAAGTTTTACTTCAAAATAAAGATACCTTATTTTACAAATAATTATCGATGTTTGAAGTAAAAATTATCAAATGTTGCCTTTTCAAATGGCTTATTAATGCGATTCTTTTCCATTCACAAATTACGCTAGAATCATGCAAGGATCCCTGCAACCAGCAGTACGCGAAGCATCATGCGTAAAAATCCTGCGTAATAAAACGATACGGAGACATTCGCGTGCGCTTCCTTATTGGTTTCCTCGGGAGACGGCACCGGCTGCGCTACAAACACACTGCATCGCTCTTTTTTCTCAATTATGCAGCGATCGGCGTGCTCGAAAGACAAACGCATTATCGCTCATTGTTGACTCGCATTATATTTCATTATCCGCCGTTTACCGCTTTGCAGATCGATTGAGCATAACGACGCTGCAATAAATTGTCTCTGCTTCGGATCAGCGCATGCATTTGATGTGCCTAGCGTCTCATTATTATTAGATTGATGCAGCCATACAGCTGAGTGAGATTACTTTTTGCATTGCAAAGAATTTAAGCTTATTATGCTGATTTTAATAGCTTTAAATTGTCTAGCTAATGCCTGTTTAGTTAAGGGGATTAGAGTTTAACATATATTGCATATTATTAAATCGTTATTTATGATTTGATTGAAAAAAAAAAGATAGCAGAAAATATTTATGAAATGTCATAGCACATCCTGATACTTCAGGAAAATTCCGCATTACCTGTAATATTTCATTATTATTCATGGCGATAGGCGCAGTTTACGCCACCTCTCAAAGGGTTAAATTAAATTGAACAAACAATAACATATAGTGTATCTCTCAAGTTAAAACAATGCACAAATTAAAAGCAAAAGTTAAAATCGGATTGTTAGTTTCTGAGCTATACGCAGCAAAGTAGCCAAACATGGGCCAAAATTATTTGCCGGCTCGCTACGAGCGCGCAACTATCGCGGTGTTCTTTTGCTCAAGATTTTTTGTACTAAATATAAAGCTAGAAAGATGAAACAAACGTCAAAATGTTCTCAAATTCTTCTACTTTTTCATAGTTTTAAACTTATTTCAATCCCATTACAATGAAACTCTTTTATTGTGTTTTTAAAATGAGCTGTTTTATGAAAATTTGAATCGAAACTTCAATCGGTTTTGTGCAGCAATCGATTATACCTTGTTATATAACATATTTCATTCATTTATCGGTTGTTTTCATACAAGTTAACACATATACTCTTTACATCTTGCACATATTTCATAAACTAAACTTATTACCATGGTTAACAATTGTTCTAAAATAGAGTATGTGTTTATTTGTACGAAAACAACCGATAAATAAACAACAACCGTTGAAATATGTTATAAAACAACATATAATCGATAGCTGCATAAAACTGATTAGAAAAATTTTAATATCATTTTAAACTACGCAAAAAGGGGAATAAATTAATATATGTGGCATATTGTTCGATTGACGGCCAAAGTGAAAAATCTCTATTTAAGTTCAGATTCAAAGCAGTATAAAAGAGTTTCATCTTAGTGGGATTGAAATAAGTTTAAAACCATGAGAAAGTAGAAGAATTGGGGAGTATTTTGATGTTTGTTTCATCTTCATACCTTCATATTTAGCATGAAAATTCTTGAGTGTATTGCGGCCAAAAAGATTGTTTTCGGACACTGCGCCGTCCAAATTCGGTCCGAATTCACTAGTTTATTCCCCAAATCAAGCGAATATAATTTTTTCATCTATAAACACTTAAATTTTGACGTCCATATTCAAATAAACATAAAAAAGTCATTAAGAAAATTAGGAAATTATTGTAAAAGCTTGTTATAACATTATTTATTGCATCTGATTGTAAGATACTGACAAATTTATATCACACATATATTATTTTATGCTAATTATTATCAAGCGTGTAAATTAGCAGCTAGACAATCCGTTTATTTATTCCTGGAGAATGCACTTTAAAGGCAAAGAAGTTTCGGCAAGAATCTTTAATGGGAATCTAAATTAAAACCCACAAATCACTTTTACGTTTACCATAAACATTTAAAGCTAATTTATTGATTTTATTAATGAATTGCTTAACCTACAAAAATTTTATGTTGCTGTTATATTTATGACTTAATAACTTAATTCCAAAGCCTAAGCTTTGGAATATTTTCTTTCTTTATCCAATGTTGCTCAAACTTTTTCAGAACTTCGACAATTTATTTGTAAATTTGTCTGTTCACGTTAATCCATTAATCCTATATTAATTAGTAGGAAATTGTTGTTTAAATTAGTAAAATTGAAATTAAACTGTTCACTACATTTTTTCGCAAGTTTCTCATCGATCAAGACTAGTTTCCAACAGCTATTGTTAGGTATTAAATGCCCGTTCGCCAAGTGGAATCGGTGGGAACTTTTTTCCAATTAACATCGTATTTTTTGTTCCATTTTTTGCAAGCGAGGAATGTGTAAATCACCATGGCATAAAAGGCATAAAAGAGACTCTCGTAAAATATCTCAATGCTAAGTATCTCGATGCTAAGTATATCAATTACGATGCGTTTGAATGGTCAGAAAATCGGAATTATATTAAATCATGTTTTATTACTAGGATTATCCGTATTAAATCAAATTTTCTGCAGAATTTCCCATCGTAAAGATATTCTGCGTTAGTTAGAGGAATGTGCTGAATGCGATGATTTATTTTCTCAATTGATGACGATTACTGTTCTACTTTGTTGCAAATGGGATTAAATTAATAAAATTGAGTGCAAATTGTTACTGTGCTGTGTAAAGGATCAACTCTTCAATTCTAAATTCTTCAATCCTTCAGCACCTTACTCGTCGCTTTGAGTCCCGGCACGTGCGGTGCTTACTCAGCAGCTGTAATCGAACTACTGCGGGAGCAAACCATAACCCCGAAAGTGACTTAAGTTGTAAATCGCATAATCACATGTCGACTCGAAATTTGTAGGTGATCCCTTTTGTACATTAATAAACATCATTGTCGAAGATTTTTCGCGAGAATTGCTACTTGTGCATATTCCAGCACGACGGAAAAATATTACTTTGATAACTCGATAACGCAGTACTCAGATGTCCACCGAAAATTATTGGATTGCTCAATATAATTGTGTAAAAATGTTACATATTTCTAGTCAAGTCAATTAAATTAAACTTATTTAACTAAGGGTAATTTATGTTCAGGTTCTTGTTAACTTCGTTGGCAATCAATTTAAAGATGTTAAAATGAATATATAAAGATTAATAAAATTCCGAATAATCCATAAATATTATATCAATTAATAAAACTAAATGAAAGCTAATAAAGTCGGCTAAAATCGAATAAATCGAAAATTACTCAACAATTTGTCAAAATTTAAATCCCGTAACTAAAATCCCAGACCAAATACTAATTAATTTACAAATAATCAATACTTATATATCTTTCGATTTTACAAATTGCATTCGATTTAATAATTGGCAGCGGCATGCTAGACGAACCGTGAGAAGTGAGTGAAAGGACAGTTTCCGTAAGGCGCCGCGCGACTAATTTGTGCCCGCATTCAAAATATTTACGATAAAATCGTATCACTATCAATCCACAAATCAACACAAACATGCTACCGACCCGAAATGAGACATTCGTGAGTGACGACGATAAAACTAGACGCTCCCATAGCCAAAACGCCTAGCGTCGAATAGAAAAATGCGACTGATTTATCTGGCGTAATTAAGTTGTACACATTGTTTAGTCCGTCTCTATTTTTTTCCTCTTTCTCAACGTGGCTACGCGTAGTTTTGAAAAAAAAAAGCGTGTGGACATTTCGATTTGGATTGCCTACCAATTATCAGAATGTCAAGCATATTCACAAGCAATTGACAACTCTAATTGGCATATTATCATTTATCAAACACGCTGCAAGCGTTGTTTATGACCCAGTGATTAAATTGCCAACCGTTAAATATATTGCATTTGCCTATGGGCAATATTATTTGCTTTAATGTCCTTTCTTTATGATGCAAACCGGAAAAATATGTAATTTATTTTCTTTTTCATTCCTGTAATATTTTTATGTCTATCCATGTTATTTAAAGAAATCGTTCTCAGCGTTTACTGTTAACGAATAATGGATTTTTTTCGTTTCTTTACGCTAACTTTTTGGTTTCTGAATGAATTTTCGTGGCGGTTTATGGGTGAATTAGCAATGTTTTTAATTTTTTGCTTAACTTACGAAAAAACGGCGTCATTACATTAAGCAACTCTTCTGTTATAAGATGTATAAATATAAGAATCGACTATCATTTAAAAGTGCTCTAAATTTGCAAATTTGTTTGATGTAATATACATTGCGTTTTATAAATCAGCAAATTTTCTAAAATTTTTGATAGTGGCTTAACTAACGACAGATCGGTGATATCGTCTTGAGATAAACGTCATTAGATTAAGCCACTCTTCTTCTGTAATATGTGTAAATATAAGAATATATTATCATTTAATAGTGCTCTAAATTTTCAAATGTGTTGGAAGAAATGTACATTGCGGTTTATGAATGAACACATTTTCTTAAATGTTTGATAGTGGCTTAACTAACGACAGATCGGTGATATTGTCTTAGGATAAACGCTATTAAATTAAGCAACTCTTCTATTATAATATGTCTAGATATAAGAATATGCCATCATTTAAAAGTGCTCTAAATTTGCAAATTTGTTTGATGTAATATACATTGCGTTTTATAAATCAGCAAATTTTCTAAAATTTTTGATAGTGGCTTAACTAACGACAGATCGGTGATATCGTCTTGAGATAAACGTCATTAGATTAAGCCACTCTTCTTCTGTAATATGTGTAAATATAAGAATATATTATCATTTAATAGTGCTCTAAATTTTCAAATGTGTTGGAAGAAATGTACATTGCGGTTTATGAATGAACACATTTTCTTAAATGTTTGATAGTGGCTTAACTAACGACAGATCGGTGATATTGTCTTAGGATAAACGTTATTAAATTAAGCAACTCTTCTATTATAATATGTCTAGATATAATAATATGTCATTATTTAAAAGTGCTCTAAATTTTCAAATTTGTTTGATGTAAGGTACTTAGCGGTTTATGAATCAACAAATTTTCTAAAATGTTTGATAGTGGCTTAACTTAGGACAGATCGGTGATATCGTATTGGGATAAACGTCATTATATTAAGCAATTCTTCCTTTCTAAATTGTTTAAACAGAACGCTTCGGGCGTAATAAGCACTTTATTGCTCTTATTACGTAATATTCATTTAAATTGTTAAATGTTCATAAAAATGTACATTAAAATTTTAACTGTAAATAATGTGTTAAAGTCAATTTTACAAGTCAATAATATCAATTGAAATAAAATTAGAAATTATAGTCATTTCAATACTCCATCTACCATGTTACACTAGAATGCTTTAGTTCATCGTATCTTTTGTGTTGTCAAATAAATTATTGTTCAATTCTATTCTATAAAATTTAATAGAATAGCATTTCAAACACTATTCTAATCCATATAATTCCTTTCACAAAGCCAACAACAAGCTTAACATAGCAATTTGTTAAGTATTTTCGGCGTGTGCCAATTATGGTCCGTCAGTAGTCAAAGCGTTTTTCCCGCCAGCAGTCACAAATTATCGCCCGTTTCTCCTATTAATATAAAATAGGAGACATGATAGATTAGCGGCCATAAAGTGGCATTGAAGTGCTGCAGTGTGCGTCGAGCAAATCGACGCTGCGAATGAACGACGAAATAATCACGAATAACGGAACGCTGGACCATAAAGCAACGCGCTCAGTGACCAATGCTGAGCTACGTTGTACATGCACACACGAGCTTCAACGGAGCAACCGGCTATCATCTCAAGAACTTGCATGATGCCTTTATGTACTTTGCGCTTGCTTATTGCTATCAGGTTATTGTAGAAAGGCCGCGCGAGAACGAGAAAAAGGTAGCAATCTTGAAGCGCCAAATATGTATAAATATTTTTGTTGATTATTTTGATGATTGCGTTGCGGTTTGCGGCTGGTCGAACGCTAGCTGTAGCAATAGCGGTAGCGGTAGAAACGTTCTTTTTATAAGTAAAAGAAATTGATTAAATAAATTGCCGATGTGCTGACAAAGTTTTATTAGAAGCGAATACTCGCAAGATAAAAAGCGGTTGAAGACGGTACTGATTGTGAGAGTGTTTGGAATTGGTTGTTAAAATTACCTTTTATGTACATTTTATGATTTTTGGTACTAATTAAAGATTGATTGAAAGTGCTGAAATTGATTTTTATATTTTTTCGATTGATTTTTACTAACTGACAGCTGTTACAGGAATGTATATTATTGACTTCGGATTATCATATATATTTTCAAAGTTAAATCATAAAGAAAATAAAGTTAGGCGCCAAGCCCAACTTTACAATTCACATTGTCCCGGATGTACCGTTTTTCCGGGTATATTTCCGTAAATAAAATATCGACCAAATAGGCACTGGGTCTTTTTGCCTCTTTACGCACGGTGTAATGCATTTCTTTAGAAGACTTAACCACACTGCCCAAGATATCAGAGTTGAGCCGTGTGTAAAGAGAGGCATACTTGATCCGTGTACTATGCATTATTGTTTATACTGATTTTGAGAGTGCTTGGAATTGGTTGTTAAAATGACCTTTTATGAACATTTTATGATTTTTGGTACTAATTATAGATTGATTGAAAGTGCCGAAATTGATTTTTATATTTTTTCGATTGATTTTTTACTAATTGATAGCTGTTAGAGGAATGTATATTATTGACTTCGGATTATCATATACATTTTCAAAGTTGAATCATAAAGGACATAAAGTTTAGGCGCCAAGCCCAAATTTACAATTCACATTAACCCGGATGTACCGTTCTTCCGGATATATTTCCGTAAAAAAAAAATATCGACCAAATAGGCACTGTGCCTTTTTGCCTCTTTACGCACGGTGTCATGTATTTCTTTAGACGTCTTAACCAGACTACCCAAGATATCAGAGTTGAGCCGTGTGTAAAGAGAGGCATACTTGTGTGCCGTGTACTATGCGTTATTGTTTATACTGATTTTGAAAGTGCTTGGAATTGGTTGTTAAAATGATCTTTTATGAACATTTTATGATTTTTGGTACTAATTAAAGATTAACCACACACTTAACCACACTGCCCAAGATATCAGAGGTGAGCCGTGCGTAAAGAGAGGCTACTTCATCCGTGTACTATGCGTTATTCTTTATTTTGCCACAGAGCTCTCGTTGAAATCGGCTGAAATGCAATGGTTTTATATATTTTTATTTATTTTAATTACTTGCGATCCTCCGCACGTTTCTATGTATACCTCTACAAAAGGTACATATACAAGTAGCATAATAATAATGTATACACCATTTAATAGATTATGAAATAGAGATTATGCTGAAGTATGATTCGTTTAATACATTTTAATCTTTCACATCAAAAGCGAAGGGTAAAGAGTAACCATGATAACTCTATGTAAAACAAGACAATTTTAAATTCCAACTACTTATTATTACAGCAAAAGAGTTAAGCTGTCTAGTAGTGTATTATTTCTTGTGATATCAATTTTATAAATATGATAAATGTCATGTTAAAGCGTGTTAGGGTGTGCGCGGCGTTTCATGGATTAATGACGCTTATTTTCTCGACTTTCAGAAAGTCTTATGGTAAAAGCAGTCGAGAATGTGAAGTTAGCAGATAACAAAGTTAGCACGGTATTTTCAATGTTGTATTCTCTGTTGCTTATGTTTGATACGATTTTGATACGAGTTTGATTACGAATTTTAGTGAAACCTGTCATATATAGAAAGTTACCAACAATTTTTTCGTTTTTCACAGGTTCTCATATTACGGTCAATAGAATACAGCGATTAAATCAATCAAGAAAACGAAATTTGAAGATTCCAGGCGCACCTTTAATTGAATGAGAAAATGATAATGCCCCGGTCGATTATGACGCTTATTTTCTGAAATCGCCTAATGGCTGCTGAGTTGCGTCTTATGTGCACAAACCATTCACTATTTTTGTTTATCCCTAATTTCACGTACATAACCTAACATAAAACACGAATTTTATCACCAACCCACATTATTACCATTTTCTTTCATTATAATACTCTATAATCTGCAATTTAAACTACAAATTACAATAAAATATGTAGGAAACCGCGACGGAACCCGCATACTCAGAGATTAATAAAATTATTAACATCGTATGAATTATACAAATAAATGCAGATATGTATTACTACTGAGAGGAAATATTCATTGCTGTGGCTAAACTAACATAAACACTATAGATACAATTATTAAAGTCATAAGGATAAAATCGTTACAGAAATCACTACCTCATTTTCTCTTCCAGTATCAAATAGTAAAATAGTTCAAATATTTACAATACAAACATGGACGCAATCATCGCAATGGAACACGATAATTAATGCAGTCATTAATTATACAAACATCATCAGTTGACACTCGACGGAGAGATAAATTTCACATTTAACCCGTTTTTATGCGCTCTTTTTCTCGATGACGCGACACGACGTTTCGCTTGCATTCGCTGAATTCATCGGGGCAAAGATATACAAAGTATTGATAAAACGCTGCATAAATCACGCGCACGTGTAAATACCGCATTCATAAATATTTCCCTGTGGCTACTGTGCGTACTTTGGGCTTTTTTTTCGCTCGTGTGTTTAATTAATACCAGGCTGTAGGTGTTCAAGACCTGATGGTTAAAGGCGTTCGAACCGCGTTCATTTTTCTACTCGAACGGTATGCAACTGGCGGCGCATTTTTTCTCAATCGACTTTCAGAGAGTCTTATGGTAAAAGCAGCCGAGAATGTGAAGTTAGCAGATGACAAAGTTAGCACGATATTTGCAATGTTGTATACCCTGTTGCGTATGTTTGATACGATTTTTTAAGATATTAAGTATGGATTGAAAGAAAATTGTTAATGTCTCCGACCAGATTTGAAGCAAAACCTTTCTACTTATTAGAATGGTGTTTCACCAGTTGATTATTACAACACAAATTCAGCTGCGGCAACTGATTTTTAGTGAAACCTGCTGTATACGGAAAATTACGAGACCAAAAAATTTTCGTGGTTTACAGGTTTTCTCATGGTTCAATAGAATCCAGTGATTACATCAACCAAGAAAATGAGCAACTTTCATTTAAGAAGAAAATGATAATGCCTCGGACCGGATTTGAAGAGGAACCTTCATGATACTAGTGTGTCATCAGTAGATTACTACATCAATAATATACCTAAGGCATCTGAATTTTATTGACACCTGTCATACACGGTTTTTCACATATTACAGGTAAATGCAACTTGGAAAACGAAATTTCAATATTCCTGGAGCCATTATAATTAATTGAATGAGAAAATGATAATGCCTCCGACCGGATTTAAACCGGAACTTTGAAATTACTAGTTCGGTGCGCTATCAGTAGATAAACCCCAGCCGATTTGTTGTATTATGAACATTTTGTGAAGATAAGTATAATCTTATTAATCCATTTTTTATTCTGCCAAGTTCATGCCGGCGTAAATGCATCCACTCGCACATTAGCCGTAAGTCAGTTGTAATGATGGCGATGCGATGGCAATTCGATCGTTTTTAATGGTGCGTGAAAAAGAAAACACAGCTTCATGTGACAAATATAAATTACTCGAATGGGACAGTAATTGGTTTTTCTAGCCAGCCGCAAACTTATTGCATACAATGACTTGTAACTTATGGAATCAGGTGTGGTTAGTAAGCGCGAGAAAAAAGTTAAGGAAAGTCGAGATCCGTCAACGTGCCGCGCTGTCAGTCGAGAAATAATGGTGAAATTATGATCGGACGGATTAATAAGCGACGACGCGTGATTGAGTTGTTTCATGTTGACTCTGGACTGGCGTATGTCCACTTGCGGACGAGTTGCAAATGATATTTCCTGGTAACAAAGTTACAGCAAACTGTGTGTGAATAACACTCATGTTTGCCGAGTTTGGTCGGGTTAGAATGGTGGCCTCTTGGGATTTGTAAATCACTCTTCTGCAAAGCAATTTCGAAGACCGCAAAGGCGAGTTTTATTCGACGATTAATTAAGTTGTTAGTGTTTTGTCGAGGTCTGGTTGGTTTTACATAAAAGTGAACTGCAGCTTGATTAAGTTGAACAAATTTGAATTTCTTTGGAATTTCATTTGTTTAGGATATTTAATGTTTATTTGATCCAATTGGGGTTTTATCTTTTTATTTTAGTTCTACTGCTAAAGATGTAATTATTGCAAATGTTTTATAAATTATAAAAAAAACATATTCAGGCCCATTGCCCGACTACAATCGAAGCATCATTGAATTCGTCTTTAAATTTCCTATAGAATAGTGAAGACTTTTTTAGATTAGATAAAAATTACACGAGTAAACGCACTTTAGAATTTCAAAAATGCTTTTTTTTAAATTTAAGAATCGAAGTTTTCTTGATAACTTCATAACTTCAGAAAGAAAGATTTACAATACATTCGAGATTTATCTGAATCGGACAAATTTAATAAAATTAATATGATGTTAATTATGTTGGTATCTTTTAGTCGCTTACACTAAGTATCAAAAAAGTC
>WSZQ02068315.1:0-11596 GCA_019419845.2 Weissflogia rhopalogaster
GACAAATGTAATTAACGTGATCATTATATCGCAGGGGCGTTACCCAAACTCATTTATGTTTTGCCATTACAAAACTGAAAATGCGACACCAAATTAAGGCAACAAACGCAAGCATTTGGCGTTCGATGCTAAGCATAAAACACTCATTTCTCCTTAACATTAGATCATTACACCATATATAGAATAATAGTACAATTAACCATTTGCTTAACGTGGTAGAACCCTTTCAAACGAGAATATTAACCCCAGGTTTGTATTTATAAGAATTTTCACGAGAGTACCGCGCAATTGCACAGAATGCAGGACGCGTTTCGTGAAATCAGACACAGTTTTATTCAGGAATGCAGTCACTTTCGAAGGCGATAAATGGTATCGTTGGCGTAGGCAGCGACGCGCGGTTGGGCCGTTCTACGCCAGCAGTAGCCAAATGACGCATATCACCGCCAACCAGAGGAACACCTTCGAAAGAAACTGCTCCTCGAGATGCTGAGAAGTACCTCTCGCTGCTGCGTTCGGTCGTGTATCGCCCATGTTGAATGTCGATGTGAAGAAGCCGAATGGAAATGCGCCAATGCCGAATGATAAATGAATGCCACTATCACCAAATCCGAAATCTATGGAAAGCATTGAATTATAAAATGAATGAAGAAGTGATTAAATATAAAAAATATACATTCACACCCAAATAATCTCAATATATATTTTGAATGGGACATGACAGTTGTCTAATTTAAAATATTGATAAATTTAGTATTCTAGTTATCTAATAAACTCTTTTCTCTCATATATTTTACCGAATATTTGCCAAAAATTCAGAAATCGCATTTTAATTTCTAAACCCTTGTAGCAATCGATCTATCGATGTGCTTGAATGCAATTTTTCGCGAAAATAAGTTGACTTTGCACATCGAAACATGTTTTTCTCATACATTTTTCCGATTATTTGACCAAAGTTCAGAAATCATATGTTAATTCTTGAACCGTTGCAGCTACAATCGCATACAAACGCATTTTTCTCGAATTAGTTCGTCTAAATATAATTTTTCTCAAATATATTAGCGAATATTTGCCAAAAGTTTAGAAATCGCATATTGATTCCTAGAACTTTGCAGCTTTCGATCTTTCGGTGGGCTTAAACGATTTTTTGCACGAAAATAAATCGATTTAGTACATCTAAACATGATTTTCTCATATATTTTAGCGAATATTTGCCAAAAGTTCAGAAATCGCAGGTTAATTCCCGAACCGCTGCAGCTACCGATCTCACCATGTACTTAAACGTGGTAAACGCAGAAACAGGGTAACATCTTTGAAGAGTTTATCTTCAAAGATGACCGGGAGGATGCCAATTAACCAGGACAAAATTTGTCCGGATGACAATTCTGAATGCCTGCATAACGAAAGGAAGTAATGCTTCGCAGGCTTTAGAACGATGCAACTAGATGACGCCAATTTATCGATTTACATATTTTGAAAAAGATATTTACATGTTTCGATATATTAAAATAAAAGTAATAAAATTTTAACACCCCTATCTAGAATAAATACATCGACTGCAAAACTTGCTCAACGCCACCGTGGTATATCTGACAATATTTTAATTATGTGGGAGTGGTGTGGGCGACAAAGGATCAGATACAATTCTTTATTGTGAAAAAATATAAGAGAAACTTACTTGAAAAATGTGTCCCTGCCTCAGGTTCAGTCCTCTGTCCCTGTGGTCGTGGTGGAAACTTCTCCCTAGGATCCTGCTGATTGGTACTCCCTCGTCCGTACAAAGGAATAACTTTTTCCTTGTTGATAGCTGCTTTGCACACTGGACACACCTGACTGTTGGGTCGTGTATCCAGCCACTGATGTAAACATGGCCAACTAAAATACCATACTATTAACCTTTTATCCTCCAGAAAGAAAACCTTCAAACTCACCAAAACAAATGCCCACACATACTCACAACTGCATCACGCGCCGTATCCAGGCAAATATTACACTCGAACGTCCTCTCATCCCTGGTTTCCTCGCCTTCAGGGGCGTTCGGGGCTGAGCTGGTGCTCGCACCATCCTTCACCGTGGGCTCTTCGCTGGCCAGCACCATCTTGAACCTGCGTTGTTGAGTTGTTTACTTCGTGTGGTTTACTCGTACGCTAGCCTCGCCTCTCTGACAAGCACAAAACTAATCATTTATCTGTGGCACAATTTGGATTGGGCAATTGAGTGTGCAATGGTCGGATGTGGGAAAAATACGCAGCCGCTGAGCATTGGGTCACAAGCGGCGCAACTTTCCACCAGCGGCCGACTGTGGCACGAGCAGCATGACCGAATTGTGCATATACGGGGTACAGCTCGGTACAGTACTACACCGTGGAATTTTGTGTGGTGCAATTCGCTGCGGGAGACTGACGTGTAGGTCGTAGACACTCACGGTATTTTTCGCTGAATTATTGATGCCTTCGACTGCTAGTCACGATCTGCCATCAATCAATCGCGATCAATCATCGACGCACATAAATAAATACGTAGTTACCCAGCAAGCGCTCCTTGCCTCAGCTATTTTGATATCAGGTGACTGGGACACTCGATCCAAGGGCATTCATGACACAATGATATTTCGTTTCTATACTTTCACTACTCAAACATAGATTACATTGTCACATTTTGAATTTACCACCTTACAACATACAACTGTCAAATATGCTGTCGTATGATAGGCAATCCAAACAACTTTTCATGTTTAAATATTCAAAAAAACTTCAAAATTCACATTTTATTTGAAGTGAAAACTTCACATATTCCCAAGTTGTAATAATGTATGCTTTGATATATAGTAATTATTGCAATTTTATGTAAAATAGTACTTGTTAAAATAAATTCTAGATGTCGCTTTAAAATGTCAAATCGCGCATGCGTTTGTTTCGTGTTAGAGCACAGATTATATACAGATCCTATATCCTTGACGCCGGTGGGGACAAAAACATTAGCGCCGCATATGTTTGTAGGAGTGTACTATTTTCTTCGGTGGAGTCATTGCCGTCGAATGGTACACAAAAATGGCTTTCCGTGGTGGACCCAAATTTTTATAATCCGCCCATAGAGGCGTGTTCTCAAAATACACTTAAGTAAACACAAAATGTTAACACTGAAAAGTAGACATCAAATTCGTAATTGATGGAAATGCTAATCTGTGGAAATGCGTTTAACGATTTTAACAATGATTCATATTTATAGGTTAAGAATTGAAACATTTATAAATTCGGGATAAATCGTATTTGTTCGGTGCATCAAAGCGCCACCAAGGTTTGTAGGACAAAGTTAAACACTCTCCATCTTCCTCAGACTCACTCGGATAGCCCTGTGTTAGAGCCTGTGCCGTGTGGAACGCATTTCCGTCGCCATTATAGTGGCGTGAACGAGAGCAGCCCGCTTCGTTCGCCCATCTGCGAAATCGCTCGCTTTCGGCAGCCATCTGAGGCGCAGCTCAGCCTCCAACCTCCCCCAACGAAGAGCACGCGTTCGTTCCATCTACGGACGCCAGCCAAGTAACCACCCGAACCGCACCCCATCGAATTGCGATTGAATCACAACGTGAACGACTGCGCTCGTTACGTTTTTTCCCGCTGTACTGTTGGTAAACATGGCTTTGTAAAATGTCGCCAACGAAATCGTGTCGTGTCGCTCTCGCTGCGTGCGGTGGAGACCTAACGTCGTTCGACGCACAGATTGGTAGTAGGTTTACGGATTTTGAGGGAAGACGCGTGGGCAGCAAGTCTGGAGGAAATGGACAAGTTGAAAGGCAATCGGCTGGGTCAGCCAACGGCGAAGGCCCTTCCAACTGACTCCAAGAAGAACAATCAAGGTAAAAATTATTGCATTCGCGTTCGTCATAGCATGTGCATTCACGATTACAAAATGGCTGCCACCATTGTCGGTTCTGTTATTTGTATGGCGCGTGGAGGGGGCGCTGTAGATCATTGCAGAATCAGCTGTAATTGTTGCATAATAAGGTTGATGAGATCATAAATTAATGCGCTGTAACAACGTGGAAGGACGTTATCTGAAAATATGAGATAAGTGGAGAAGCATTTAAATTAGATACTACTGATTTCTAAATGGGTTCACAATTTGATTTTACAGTCTTTACACGAAACTTTCACGAAATTTATTTTTAATTTATACAAAATCTTTATTATACCAAGTGTTTGCCATTATGGTATTTTCTGCAAATTAAATTTCAACACAAAACCTCGTTGTTATGCTATGAGCGAAAACGTAACCAAAGTGTTGAGTACATACTAACTAAAATAGTTTTTATGAAATTTTATCTTTGGAAAATGAAATAAATTGCAACTTTATATTTTGTATAAATTTGTATTTATACAAGCCAGTTGCAATTGGACAAGTTATAGTTGCCATAGCAAACACATTTTATTTAAATTGCAATACTATAATTGATTAGGCTATATCTAATAGAATAATTTTCTGGCAAAAATATTCACAAAGGACCTGATTTAAATAGACATATTTGTTAATTTAGAGGTTCTCACGTTGTAGTAATATTGATGAATAGACTAGTACAAACAGGCAAATAAATGGAACATATCTAACAAACAGAAGGTATCTGAAAATTTGTGTACGTAGGTCATTTATAGAACTAATTTGTGTCCATGCGATTTGTCGCCGTTTGTAAAAAAAATCAAAATGTGGTCATAAATACAAACTTCCTGAATTTATATTGCTTGTGGTGCGGTCGTCAGCGTGGTTGCCTGATGATGGAAGTGTCGCAGGTTCAATGTTTGTCTGTGAACTTTTTTTAATTTAATAAGAAATATATATTTAACAAATAATTATATCCTAATAAATAACACAATATAAAAAATATATACATACAAAATTACGCTCTAGTATTGGCCATTTTTTGGATGATATTCACTATAAAACTATTTAAAGCACCAATTGATTCTGCAACTGGAATTGATGCAAAAATGTCGCTTTTATAAGATATGCAATGTGCATATAATTATTTGTTAAATATAAGACGAGGCTTGCACCTTACTTTATTTGTGACCAAGCTTTGAATTTTTGGGGCGAATAATCACAAGTTATTTCTATGTATGTACGACACGTGCAAAAGTGTTCATTCAATTTCGTGTCGTGAAACCTCCTTTTAAGTCGGAAAGACCCACAGAGGTCGATAGACTTTAAAATATGTTAAATATTTATTTTTTGGATTTTTCGAAATTCAGTCAAATCTTTATCCATAAGATTCTTCTTCGTTCTTTCATTCTTCCATAATTTTTCTGGGTAACTATAAGCATATTAATTCCCTTCGGACAGACTGCTAGCCTTGCCCAGGGTGAAGAAGAATTCTATAACGACAACCACAGATGTTAATGTGGTTGCCGGAGGGCGTAGAGGTGTTATTATCACGACCAGGATTTGAACCTGGATCCCCCTGCGTGGTAAGCAGCGATCTTACCATATTAATCCATAGGATTAATATTATTTATTATGATAATTATTCATCAATTAATCATTTCAATCGATGTCAGATAGTCTGGGTACTTCCATTGATAACGCTAATTTAAGGTACTTGGTATATGCATAGAGCATTCTTCAGTTCTCAAAAAGTATGGCATAGTTTTTTTAAATATTAATATTCGTTATTTCATTTAATAAAATATTGTAGGGGAAGAAGTCATTGAAAAATCGAAAAGTATTAAGTTGGCTTAGGAATATTTCAAACAACTATGATTTTTCAACTTTTGCATTTCTAATAAACGATGTCTAACGTTGCAGATGTCTTGGGCGGCAAGCAATTGCCACGTGGCGGCCGAAGGCGCGAACCGGCCGGTGGCATTTTTCCGCCGAAGTCGGAGCCGTCGCGCAAGCCGACACCGCAGCGTTCGCGCGACGTGGACAAGCGGCCGCGCGCGCGCGGCTTCTACATCCCCGGCGGGGGTGGTGGCAACGGGGCCGGCCGAGATCCAACCCGGCTAGACACCTATGAGCTGGAGCCGGAACTTGGCTCCGTTTTTTTGCCAGGCAGTAAGAAGCAGAGTTTGAATCATCTGCTCAACTTTCACTACACTCCAAGGGAGAGCCATGGCGGTAATCACGGTCATGGACGTAGTCCGAACGTCGGCCACAAGTGGCTGACCACTGGGAAACACAAATACAACAAGGAGCATTTTATTCAAGCAAAGTAATTATAATCTTTTGTATTCGGTTATTGATTATTTGGAAAGTAGTGGAAATATGATGATAATTTTAGGGTTTCCTTGAAATTTATTCAGTGTGAGCATTGATAGTAGGACTGAACACAATTGATTTCTATTGATTAATGGCTAACATTTTTGATATAGTTAGTAAGTCGATGTGTTTTCCTTTGCAGTTGTCAGTTTATTGTGCATTCTTCTGGGGACTACAAACAGTACATGAATAATCCGGATGCCTTGGTTGATTGGAGTCTGATTGAACAAATTGTAAGTTTTCTTACTGATATTAACCTCTTACTGGACCATCATGTTATAGATTAACATGAGCATAGTTTTACATAACCATGTTAAAATCTTGAAAAACTTGAAATCGTTTACGAATAAAGGTGAAGGGTGTGTCAGTGATGTTCTTTAGCGATTCTCCATCTTTTTTATATTTTTAATTATTTCAAAATTTGGCGGAACATAAAGAAGCAAATGTGAAAAGAAATTTACACGATGTCTTTTGCCCCTTGCATTGGAATTGACACAACTCGACCCGCGTTAATCCAAGTCGGTGGATCCTTCTTAAGGTAGAAGTACACAACGTTAACAAATTGAAATTAAAGTTTTCGGTATAAGGGTTGAAATTGCCCCAGAAAGTACATAGTAGGTAGAAGGGTGAAGTAATGTTTGTAGATGATCATAAAAATGATTGTACCGAATTTATTCCTTACAAAAACCTAGTTATTTGTAGTCTACAACAATGTAGAAATTCCTAAAGTTGAGTGTAGCTTTAAAAGTTAACTGATAACGTATCCAAAGTGTTGAGTACATACTAACTTAAATAGTTTTTGTGAAATTTTATCTTTGGAAAATGATATGAATTGCAACTTTATAATTTGTATAAATTTGTATTTATACAAACATGTTGCAATTGGACAATTTTACTCATAATAGTTTTGTTATATATGTATTCTGTATTATAACCGAAAATAATGAATTTCTATTCGTACTTGTAGAATTTGCAGGTAAATGAAATTCCTTCATGCCCGATCTGTCTCTACCCACCATCAGCGGCAAAAATGACACGTTGTGGACATATCTATTGTTGGTCCTGCATCCTTCATTATTGGGCATTATCTGAAAAATCCTGGAGCAAGTGCCCTATCTGTTATGAGGCAATTCATCTGCAAGACTTAAAGAGGTAAACTATATTGTTTTCTTTTCGAAGATTTAGTAACTGCACATGAATATCTTTTCGTCAAATGTCTTAACGATTTGATGATATTTTCGCGTGCAAGATCAAAAGTTTGGATAATTAGCACGGCTTGGTCTCTTATACTCAGCTGTGTCAGTCCCCTTACGACAGATTTTGTTGATTTTATTTTAATTATTGTTTTTTTATAATACTGAGAGCAGTGTTTTCATTACAGCGTGGTGGCCGTTTCGCATCCGTCGTTTAATACGAACGAGACGATCACTTTCAAGTTGATGAAACGTGCGCGAGGTTCACTGATTGCATATCCCATCGAGACGTCAATTAATTCGAATACTGAAACGTTCTTAAGCGTGGCAGATGGCCGCGATTCGCCGAATATTTATTGCAAGTTGCTGATCGCCAACAATGAGGATATCATGGCGATTATTGAACGCGAAAAGGTGGAACTTCGTGCTCAACTTATGGAACAAATCGACGTATCCGAGAATTGCTTCATCGAGCAAGCTATTGAAAAACTACGAGAACGCGAGAATATTCTCCTTGCTAACTTGGACAAAACTTCAAATGTTTCGCAGTCTTCGGCTTTGAATCCGACGACCATGGAATTCAAACCACGAGAAAGATTTGAGAGTTCCAGCAGTGATATGCTAAGCGGTGAGGAGCAGCATGTGGAAATACAACCGGAAACGCCAACTGTTGAAGCTGCTCCTGTTAAGTATTTTTACTTTTACCAGGCTGCTGATGGTCAGCATATTTATCTACACTCTGTGAATGTGCGCATGTTGGAACACACGTATGGATCATTGGAGTTTTCGCCGAAGACGATCACTGGTCGTATAATTGAGAAAGAAGGTGGGTCTATGACGGAAGAATTGCGTAATCGCCTGCGCTACCTACAGCATCTTCCTGTGACATGCCAGTTTGAAGTAGCTGAGATACAGTTGCATTCATCGTTGATTGCCAAGGAGACAACGGATGAGTTTGCTGAACAGTTGGAGTTACGTAAGAGGCGTCGGCAGAAAAGAGCTAGGGAGGAAAAACGCAGAGAGAAGAGAATTGCTGAAGAGGAAAATCGACAGATGGGGAAGATTCCTTCAGCAAATATTCAGTTGGAGTCACAGGTGCAGTTTCCTGAATTTGGAAGTAGTCCTGGGGCTATGGCAAGCAATGTCGGGCCAAGAGAGGAACACGATTCTACTTCAAGGAGTATTTCACCATCGTCGGAACACGCTGTGGATTATGAAGCATCTGGACCATCATTTGCGAAGGTTGGTATATCTTTTAATTGTGAGGGAGTTATATTAATTCTATTGAATTAAAATTATTTCATCTGGACCTGGTTCGTCCTGCATTTTGTTAAAATTTACCAATTTAATCATTATTTGGTGATAACAAAACCTAATGCTAAAGTAATTGATAGGAAAATTAGCACGAATAAGTATAAATACATATTTGTGTCAGTCCCCTATACGACAAACTTTTTTAAATTCTAATTCTAAGTTCTAAGAATAATTTCAACTGCAACTTCGCAAGTCCAGATTCACTTATAGCTCAAATGTAAAAGTCCAACAAATGGGACACCTTCTGGTCGTCCTCTTTGACATGTTAAAAGGAAGCGATACATTATTAAGGCATTTTCATAAAAAGGTTCTTAAAATTCTGTAACGTGTAACAGAAAGTGTCTCTCCCGAGTTCCAGGCGTGTCAATTTTTACAAATACAATCTCTCAGAATGTTATCCCTGCAAACTCTTGAAATTTCATTATTTTACCTTTTATCCAAAGAATGACTATTAATACCATAATAATTTTTTTAATAGATGTTGGGTACTAAACGGGAACAACCATCATGGCCCAACTTACAGTCGTCCTCGTCATCATCGCAAATTGCATCGTTCCGGCTAATCAACGTCACCGGCGCAAAAATGCAACCAGCAGCAAGCCACACCCTTGTCGATAGTGACGGTGACCCGGAAGCAGAGGATTACATCCCAGCTCCAGCCTATAATCGAAGTTTCTGCGACGCTATCGCAATGGCCCTCGAAAAGGCTTCGTTATCGAACGACATCGACACCAGCGTTGACAACTGTGCTGGAAAAGCCGGACAGCGCAAGAAAAAGAAGAACAAACAGAAGATTCTCTTCGCCAATTCGATGACCTTCTCGGGAAATTAACAGTTGGGTCAATCGAAACTCGTTGATTACTGGAAAATTGTTATTAAATTATTTTGTTTAATTCGAACACAACTAACCACTTATGAAACGATATTTATCAGAATAACCAGATACAAACGAGACACAGGCAAATCTGCATTATTTTAACACATACCAAACAAGATTTAAATTTTATAGTAATATATTGCAAGCATGAAATAATTCGGGATTAATGGTGGGTTTATTTCAAATTACGACTTATTTTCGTATATAATATGTACTTGTTTAAAACTATGATTGTTTATGATTCTAACAGTTATATAAAACATACTGAGTTAATCAATGCATTGTGTATTCTGTAAACCATCATCATAAGTGTTAATACTGAAAGAATCGCTCAAACGAAACATTTATAGTTTTATCGGGAGTTTCTTGAAGTGTCGCTTTGCTTCAGTCCCACTTTTGTCATCCGTTATTCGTATGACTAATCCTTTATCAGCAAATTCGTACGTAGTTGTCGTTCGTATTTTATAGTCAGTGACACTCCGAATAACGAGATTTTCATTTACCATGGTCGCTGTGCTCTTTATAACTTTCCCAGGGAGAAATTCGGTGAACTCTTGTCCAAGTTTGAAATATTTTTCGCGGGATACGAAAAATGATTTCACTGTAATTGACCAATAATCCTCGAATTTTAGGACTGCAACCGAAGGTTTCCCCCACCTCATGAATAATCTTGCGATGAAGGAAACACCGATTGCTTTCAGAAAGTTGTTGAGATTTTCATTTCTCACACATTTGAAATGTCCTACTAATTCCATGTTGATCTAAAACAAAAATTGGCAAAGTACTAATACATTTGCTAAAAGTATAAGAAGTTGCCTAACTTAAAGGTTTACATTTGCTAAAAGTATAAATAGTTGTCTAAGTTAAAATGACACATTTGTAAAGTGTATAACAAGTCACCTATAATTGAAAACATAATTCTTAGGTTATATCACTACTGTTTGTATTGTATTTCATAAAAATTGCAAAATTCTCTTGAAAATGACGAATAATGAATCAAAAGACCAAGAATCAACTCCCCAAACTCTCCGTGATGAATGGATGGTAAAATTCTCAGTTGCTATAGTCAAATTCAATGATTTATTTGTGTTTATCGTAGATTAGATCAAGTGCTGTGTATGAAGACGAATATTCCGATTGCCGGTCAATAAAAAGTCGATTTCAACAATACTTCGTTGATGGTTATAGCACAGATTGTACGCAGTGGGGTCGAGATGTAGAAAATTCGCGTAAATGGGAAGCTAATCGAGATCTCAAGGCTGGTGTAAGTACATGTGTACATGTTTTTATAAGGTTCTTGTTCAAACTCGATTATTATTTTTCTTATTCAATACAGAAAGAACTGATTGAAAGTGAAAGAGCGCGTCGCATTGAACGTTTGAAAGCACACTACGGAAATGATGTCTGGGAGAAAAGAACACATCCACCCGAAGATTGGAATAAACCCTTACCTGCATATATGCAAGAGGAATACGAAGCTACCTATTTGAATATTAAAAACAAAGAACTAAAAGGCGAAATTGAACCTACAATTGACTCGAGGTGCATTATTATGTAGGTATTTAATTTATGTTAAATTTGTAGTAAAGTAAAATACAATTGTTAAACAAATTAGTATATGATATTTTTAAATACCATGCATAAACGTTATTGTCTGGCGAGACAACTGGGCATCAAACTGCGGCCATAAGTTGAAGACGTATTCGTACGTCCTACTTTTTAGATTATCATTAGGTATAATAAATAGGGACCCAACTTCGACAATTTCCCCCTTTTGTCGCTATACGGTATCGTCGAAGTTGTAAAATGTGAAATTCAAACTTTATTCTAAAATATTTTCTAATCTACAAATCATAGAATGCCCAATCTTATACGAATCGATTCTTTATTATAGTTTGATTTGATATCAAGATTTACGCCTAAAGTTTGGGCAACTTCCAACAAACGACGAGTTTCATGTTTTTCT
>WSZQ02068326.1:0-24839 GCA_019419845.2 Weissflogia rhopalogaster
TTTTTCTGGGGGATCTGCGATCGGCCGTATTTACGTTAAATTTAGTTAATAATTTACTATTTCACAACATTTGATTCGCAAACTTTCATGGAGTTACAAATAAGACCTTCTCGAACAAGGACTACATTCATAACTATAAACAAAATTTTCTTATGATCTTTCTGGAGAAAGTTTTGTATATTTCATTGAATGCAATATTTTGGTAAACCATACATTCGAAAAGTTAAAATCAGATATTCATAGTCATTTTCTAGCATAGTGATTCTTAAATAAACGGACTAAAGTAATGTCACGTCGAAGGTTTTTAGAAAGACTCCTACTCCTTTAGTTAATGTGACTACCGTGCAGGAAAACAAGGCAGAAAATAGAGAAGGTTCTAACAATAAGGGCAAAATAAGAATTTATTAAAAGAATTCACAGAATAACCTTCGACTGATATATCAAAACTAAGTTACTGCGTGTTAAAAATACATTTCTCAAGTTTCATATCCAAAGAACATATTGATGTTTAGAATAATAAATAGTGCACATATGAAGGAAAAAAAACGAACTAAATAAATCTTTACAATGTCTATAAAACAATGTCATTTCTTCGATATTGCGAAGAGCGTTTTTGCACGATAAAACTGCCGCAAAAACCACCTAGATCAAATGAAACGTGACAAAAGCAATTTATTGCAAATCTCTCTGTCCTCCATCACGCGCCAGGTGATTTTTTTATGGCACGGTTTGCATGCACCGCCAAACGCAACACGGTCAACATAAAGACAGCCGAATAAGCCACTGGGAATTTGCGGATATATCACATCTCCACCGCCATCTCCGGATCGCACTCATTGCTAAACGGATACTCACAAAGTTTCCAGTTCTTTCAGATTGCGAAAGACGCCAGGCTCGAAATAATAGAATTTCTCCAAGCCGTCGAGTGTCCTGAAAAATTAATAAAATTGGTGGTGAGCGAACGCAGGCAGGCACGCAGGAGGAGTGGGAGGTGGAAATTCGAAATTCAATTGTGAATAGGCGCCATAAAATGACGGAACATCGTAGAGGCAAATTCATTAGGTGTTTGGGTATTCCGCACACGCATTTCGTGTTTGTGGTCCATGAAAAACTGAGAAATGTTGGGCGAATGACGGGCAAAGCGCGATGATGGCGTAACTTTACGTTAGGCATAATTGTCATCGTCGTTCATGGCGTCCTATTCTCGAGATTGATGTAACGGCAAAATGTCGTTGTCACCGTCGCATTCTGTTTGCACGAGTGCTTGTATTTTATTTTCGTCCTTCATTCACCGTCAGCATTCAATAAGCATTAAAAATCTAACTTCGATGATGTTCTAACGTGGCAGGAAATAAAATATAAGGTGACACATTCTTTTTTCCCAAAATTGTGTGTTTAACTTTCAAAGAACTTCGAAACTTACAACAACACAAAATAAATGTTAAAATTTATGTCAGGAACTGAATAATACTTGTATGAAATAATTAACGTTCCGGATTCTTTTCTTCAGGAATATGAAATGGTGTAAATTGAAAATGTTATTTTTATTCTAACGTGAAACATGTTCGCACTACTAAATTATGTACGCATCAAAGTGAATTTCCTAGGTTCATCTTCCTGTTCCTCGCACACATTAAATATTTATGAAGGAGGGCATATCCTGCACCTGTAACTAGTGATGATCATTGAGTAGTAATTACATATTTAGTGCGACGAGGTTTTCATTGCACAAATATTGCAACCTCACAATGAAGGAGATAATTTCGTGAACCCTAATCAGCATGATGCGAAATGCGCAAATGCATTCTACATGCATATTGCAAATTTGCTGTGGCGTAAAATTATTTGCATTACATGGTGCATGCGCCGGGCAACAAATCAGACTCGATGTTGTTGTAAATTATGCTAGAGTATGTACTAATGAGTATAAAATACGTACAGCTCACGAAGCGTCTCGGAGTAGGGAGATAAGGAGTTTCTTTTCAGGACTTCCAAACCTGCATCTTCGATGATTCTATTTTAAAATATTATGTTATTATGTGGTATTCTGAATAAAATGTGTTTAATACTCAATTATACGAAATTTGTTAAGTGTTTTGCTCGAACATGCTATTATCTTTATATCATTATTTTGAATGACTATAGTGCAGCTATCACTAACATATCAAAATGAACAAATAGTCATTGGTAGGCAATTAAAGATACAAAAACACGAATTGAATTAATTAAAAGGGAAAATGATACTGACCTGGCTGGATTTGAACCGAATTTGTAGCATGAGTGGGTCAACTTATGACGGATAGAGAAGATGATAATAAACTCACGGGATTGTCCGACTAGGTAGCGTAAATCTGATAGGAAGCGTTATCATCTTCTCTTTCTATTAATGTAATTCGTGTTTTAATATATTTGATTACCAATCAAAATAACAATGAAATATATTGAAATATTATGAAATATATTAACTGAGTGACCTTCATACTCAGTTAATATATTTCAATTATGCTTACAGTCCACGTTTTAAATTGAATTTAATGTCTTGCAAATAGAATATTTGCTGCACAGTAATTCTGTAAAGTTATAGCACTGAATGTTGAACATATTTACTTACAATATAGATAAGCCAACTGTTAGATTCGACGGAATGTTGTAGAAATTATTGCCAGAGCATCGGCACTCAACTTCAATATGTTCATTAATACAAGTGCAATTATTTGGCAAGCTCGACGACGATGAAATGATCGTTAATATTTCCTCCGTGTTGACATTGTTGTTGCTGCTGTCGTTATTAGTGGGACTGTTGTCATCGTCATTATCAACTGCGCTAATCGTGCTCAGGACGCACGTCAACAGCCATACGTCTCGCCAAAACTCCAGCCTGCAATACAGACAGCCAAACAACAGAAGTGCAATCAATTATCGATTAATTTATGACAAAATAAATCCAGCGACACGTGCATTTATGCACATAAATTCCATGCAGGTAATTACTTGATACAACACCGAAATCAGCATCAATTAATTACTGAACCGCGTAGATTACAGTGTACGGTTCGACGCAAAGGTTTGAGGTAAACCGCGAGGAATGCTTGACTGATAACAAAGCATCCGACAAAGAATTGTATCCTAACTATACATCACCTTGTGATTGTGGCTGCCCTTGGGCTGTAAATATGCCGTTCATTGTAATTACAAACGCGCATGTAATTAATCATCATATGGCCAACCATTTAATTTGATCTCTGGTTTTATTCCACGTTTACCACAATAGCAGCACAATAAAAACGTCGACAGCATTGATTAATAAATTAAAAAGGGGTGCTGGCAAAATTCAGGTTTGGTCCAGCACGTCTGCGGTTTTGTGTTTTTTAAAAAATTGAAGAAACGTGCTTCAATTTTTGTGGTACTACGATGGGGGAAAGGTTGGGAAAAGTTCGTGATGCATAACGTAATATTTTATGCGCCTGGCGGCAATTTCATAAAGGAAAATAGCGAAAACATTTTGTGGTTTGTTTCATTGCACAATCAGTTTAATAAAAGTTGGTTGTAACTTTTTCCCTTAAACTTTTCTGTATACTTTGTATTTGTATCTGCTTTCTTTCCAAAATACGAATTCTTTTCATATTAAAATTCTACCTTCGGGGGACGGGGATATCTTCACTTTGAAGTGACAAACATAATGTTTTAGTCCGTTTGAACTTTTAGTGTATTATTTATAAGAAAACATTCTGGTATCATCATGTGGAACTGAAACCATGATAAATAAAATAACGTGACATTTTAGGGGCAGAAACCCCTTCTCTAACTCTTCTCATACTCATAAAACTGTCAGTTTTCCAACCTCAATAAACATACACTATAAAAGCGTGGAAAAGGTATGAAATGATGAAAGGACCCACGGCAGTCTTGACAAATATATTAACTTGTATTTCTATTTTATGTTTCTTAATATACAATTGAAATATTGTGACAGGGTACAACCACAACTACGCTTTCTTTGCCAGAAATTTCTGTAAATCCATTTCTACAAATCTACATTTCTACAAATCGTTTATATAGAATTCACAGTCGATATTACGTGTTCAGGAAATGTTTCATCTACTTTTATGGTTCGTATAAATATCATTCTATGTGAAACCATTCAAACCGCTTGTACTAAACGATTTTGAACTTCTAAGGATTTTCTTATCAATTTTGAGGAATAAATTGACCATTATTTGAAATATTATCTGTTTTATTCTTCTAGAAATGGCTGTCAAGACCTTTATTAACATTTAATATCTTTTATTCTTATGTTTGACGCATATCTGATATTGCTTTTGTGAGTATTAAGGTATAATCAATCAAGTAGAATAAACAATGTGATGAATTATGATGAATTATTCAACTGAACGCATTACTATTTGTAATTCTGCGTTCTATATTCATCGTTCTATATTCATTGTTCTATATTTAGTGCTCTCATTCAAGAATTCGGCGCTTTATCTATGAATCAATTAATGCAACTTCGCAACGAGTTTGTATAAATGTCTGTTTATCTAAAGTTAATTCATGCTCGAGTTAATTCAGTAAGCATTCTGGGTGCTTTCAGGAATTATTATTATAAAATTTATTAGAATAATTTAATTTTGTAGCAAAACAAATACACTTAAATCAATTATGTAAATATATAATTTCTTTAATTTTCTTAAATTATTGTCAGAAATATTTATATAGATTATTTGAAATTTTTGGAGCTTAAATTAAATTGCTAACGAGATTTGCGTTGTTACCAATGTCTTTTTGGGAATTAAGTGATTATTGTTGTTGGTTGTTACTGAATTCCAATTTATTGCTCCAATGTTCAGACGTTTCGACTGCTCCGAGAATAATTGCTTCAATTTTATGGGATGTTGGGGGAGTTTGCCTGCAATTAGGACGTAATTTATACCTGCGTGCTGTGTCACCTACCATTTCCCATATTGCTTCGTTATGTTTATGATTCATTGCTCTTTAAATTGGCCCAAAAAAGACATTATTTTATTACGATTAATGTTCAATATATATTTATGACCTTCATAAATTCTGTCTTACAAGTATAAAAACTTTGGGGTTGAATATTGAAAATTTGCAATTCTTCAAACCTTTAATATGACATGAAAAAATGCTTATAAACCTCGTTTGCAGGGTTTTCTTCATGATCTAGAACAACTAATAAAATTTTCCCATTTTAATGGAATTTTAAAGAAGGAATGCTTGAAATTCCTCTACTAAAATGTAAAATCCAATAAAGTAGATCTAAAATAAACTATGTATGTTATTTAGAGGACATAATTCAATGTGGCAAGTAAACAAGTCACGATGAAATAAGTTTAATAATACATAAAGATGATGCCTCCATTAACATATTAGATGTTGGTCGAACAAGTAACATTTAGGAAAGTTTCGGTGTGAAATTTCACATGAAACTATACATCATCATATATGGGATAGATTATATATTATTAATTGATTGAAATTCCAAACTTTCAAACTCAATTAGCGCCTGGTTGAAATATCACACCTACATGTTTAAAGCAAGATTGCATTACAGGAATGGTCTAACACTAATACGACATGACATTTTGCATTTCAGTATGTATAAGTTTTCAGTTCTATGCGTTCTAACAAATGTAATGTCTCATGTCGGATGGTATTACATTGTCTCTCTTATCTTGACTGCTATGAGATACCATCGTATTGGGTTTCCTTCCGGCTGCTGCATTCAACGTAGAGCCAGGAAAATGAGGAATGAGAGAAATAAACCTGTGGCTTTAGATAGGATATTTGAAAAAGTGGAAAAGTGTAACATTTGTGGATACTTATTTATATATTTGTAGTATTTTGTTTGGCTCCTTTTGGGTGCAATAACTTTATCAATAAGGATATACTGATAGGATTTATCGGATTTGGGTGGGAGAGATAAGAAGGAAAGCTATGATTTTGACAAGTCGGTTTCAATGATAGAAAATAGAGGAAATAACAGTTACAATCGATTATATATCTCAATGAATCTTCTGCATTCATCTGTCAATAAGTTTTTGAGCAAATTGATGTGAATGAAAGTGGAAATGAGTACCAAAAGTTTGAAACATGATAAAGATACAAATTCAGTGGAAAATTTAATTCGTGAATTATCGGAAGAAGAATCAGCTAAAAACTATGCTGATGAGAAGAATTGCGGACACGTAGAAAACCTGGTAATTTCGAACTCTTTTGAGTTCTTGCCATGATTCTACAAAAATATAAAAATATAATGGTATAAATATAATATATACATACGCTTTGCAGTGGTTTATCTAATAGCCACATACGTTTATCAGGTTCGCTTAACTTTTGTAATTCTCCGACTCGTTATAACAAATAACAGTTTTCAATACGCACCAAAATGGTGTCACATGTCACAGGTTTGAAATAAAAAAAATCTCGAACGGTTAAATTAACATAATTTCAAAAATATCATATCACTCAGGTTCAAACAACATCCACATTAAAGAATAAACGTAAGTTTATAAGCAACGTGCCTACTTTGAAATTTACAACAGACTATCACCATCAAGCCTGCTGAACAAAAGGAAAACTAGGCAACCACTTAAGTATAGTTTTTCTTATCAATATTTTACACCACAAGGTTGCAAAAATCATTGTGTCTGTAAATCTAATTATAATGGATTATGAAATTTTATGAGAAGGAAGAATTAACATGAATTCAAGAAATTATATGAACCCTGGCAGGTTTCTTGATATATCAGAACTAAATCTTCTCTTGTTTATGCATTACCATGTTAAACTGCTATTCTAATAAAACTGTATAAATCAAAACCGAAAGTTCATCTTACAGAGAGAAAATGATTGAAATATGATTACAAAATAAATGAAGAACAAAACTATGAAAAGACTTCATTAAGTATTAAGTGTGCTGATGCACGTACAATATCCATAATTCAACGAAATGTTTATTTCATTCCGCACCCTTCGCTCTTCATTTACCATCTTTATACATTAATGCTTTTATAATAAATTGTACGGAAAGTTTCATAGGTAATGAAACTTTTGCATAAAAAATGAAATATGATAAATTATTGTGGCCACTTCATTTCACCAGGTAACTAACAATACGAAAATATTATTAATTAAATTTTTGTGAGTCAGCAAACTCGCACAAGAACCATTATAGAACGTACAATTGCTCCAGGGTTATTTGAATGTTGCTATTCACAATGGACCCTCAAATACCCTTGTTCACAAGATGTAAACTAACGCAGAGAAGCAATTGTTTGAAACTCATTTAGTTAACAATTAATTTTCCAATAAACGCAACTGCGCACGGCTCTGACATTTACTATAAAATATAAGTTTAATCATGTAAACATTAGATGGTGTTGTAGATTATACTGTAGGAAATAAATAATCGCTTATGTCAACTAGGTAAAAGGTTTTCTCCTACGTGGAGTTAATATTTCAAGTTTTTCATTTTTATCTTCATCTCCGTCCGGAAAGTTTCAAAATGACAAATTTAACGGAACATTACTTTTTCGTTTTTGACCTCTTTCAGGTGATATATTTGTTGACAAACTTAAGTCTCTAACTCAAGAATAATATTTTACTCTAAAATTAGATAAGTATTACATAAATACAAGAAGTTGAAAAGTTGAAGCAACAACTGATATACAGTCTTTCTATTTATTGGTTTTGGTTATTTTTCTTAGAGTAGTCTGCCTCGAGCAAAAACTTTTGCAATTACGCGTTATGAAAGTTTTACAGAAAAATATTAGTGAGTGTTTTAAGTTTCAATAGTTTCAATTAACTTGGTATAGAGATAGAGACTGTTTGCCATAAGCAACAATAAGGAAAATAAACCAAAATAATATGGCGCAAAGTGTTTTTAAAATTATTTGGTACCTTTAATTTTGGTAATAATTTTTCGGCCGTCCTCGTTTTCAATCTCTAAATACAAAATAGGTTAAAATTATGTATATTTCATCGCCAATCACAAATTTAACATTTATATGATTAATAGAATTTTAATCACTGTCATCGTTCCCTGATTGAAAGTTATAATTCATTTCTTTTTCGCTGTTTGATTCGGGTGGATTAATCGAACGCTTCGGGCTTTTCATGATGTTTGAGGTTTAATATTTTGGTGTAATAAAGATAATTCCATAAATTCAATGAGAAAAATTCCAGTATCTTTATGAAGTTGAAATAATATGTTAATAATAAAATAGATTACAAATGAAAGTTTTCATATTATATACATATGTGGCTATACTCTGGGGATTCTTTCATCCTATTTGACATAAATGTATAATAGATAAAGTTTAACAATACCGGAGACATTTTGTCAGGTCATTTTCATCATTCGTGAAAGTGCAGTCGTCTGAACATTTATAAAATGGTAATGCTTTTAGAATATATTATGAAGTATTTATGAATTAAGTTAAGAGGAATTCGGTGTAATTATTTTTAGATCCAGAATTGCAGTTCTTAGATATACTGGGTGGTGCAAAATTGTGTCATAATTGGAATTGGTTGCTTTTTTGTGATTATTGAAAAAAAAACACTTTTCTTTTCATCAAAAGTTTATAATTGCTGATATTACTTGGAAATTTTATGTTAAATTATTGTTCACACAACATTTGCCATCTGCTCTGTGCAGCAAGCATGTGTCAAGATCACGCTCATTTCGAATCAAAAATTATAATATCGGATGAAACACTTAAATAGTTATGTTAACAAGCAAAAATTGCGTTTTGGAGCATATAGAATACATTGGAAGGTTTTGCAGTAAAAAATGTAATCATGGAGTTTTTGTGATAACAATTTCCTAGTCTAGTGATTTCCTATTTTGTTGGTTTGATTTTGACGTATAAATCGCGACTGTTTTTTAGCCTGTTCTTCGTGTGTTCAGAATATATAATATACAATCCGTTGTTATCCAGTATTACATACCCAGTAGGCAAGGTTTGTTGTTGCCTATTCCATGGACTGATTTTGACTTTACTAGCTGCTGGTAAACTCACAATCATTAAATCTTCTTGCGGGGAGCTTCGCGAACCAATGACTGCGTGAAAATGTACTCATTCAAAGAGCAGCAACTTATGAACTTTGCAAGTTTCGAAAGCTAAATTTTGAAGAAAACTACCACATAGTGGTGTAAGAGAATAGTTACTTTCACCCGGCCCAATCCGGTCTCGCTACTGATGGTACTTGCTCTGAACATTTTGTGCATATGGGTTTTTCCGGGGACCGTTGCAAGTGAATCGCTCTGAACATTTTGTGCATATGGGTTTTTCCGGGGACTGTTGCACGCGAATCGCGTTTTTACCGCGAAATCAGGAGTTCGCGGACGGCGCCGCTTGTTGAGTGGGGAGACCAAGTGGTTATCCATCCAACGCCTAGCTACGTACGACTTTGCTTAACTGCAGTGATCTAACGAGCACCGAGCTCCACAACGCGGCAAGCCGCCGCTGAATACATTGATATAGAACTAAAAATAGGAAAAATGACTTAAGAAATTATCAAGTAACAAATTCAATTATGAAATTTATAAAACATGCATATTTTAGAGGGTGTTTATAAATTCTAATACCATAAATTCTTTATTATCATATCTAAAAACATTAAACTTTACATGAAAACCTTCAAGTTAAATATTTATTCTACTTATATTCAAGATATAAAATCGAAAACTAAAACTATTTTGGCGTTCAACCAAAAATGCTACTATCCTTATAAAATCATAGTTTACATGAATAAAACATACACTATACATTTATCAGAGCTTTATAAGTTTGACATGGTCACACAAAAAGACATTTACGCAATATTTATGCTCGTTTATGTTTTCATTAATATATGTAATGCTTAATAAAACGGCTGAAAAGAAAAACCGACCTCGTTTATCCACAAGATTGTTCAAATTTTATGAATGTCCCGTGTGCGGTTGTATTTATGACCTCTCTTTGTTTATACACCGACCATGCTCATGCATTGCCCAGCTTACTAAATTATTTAGGCTCATTCTTCTTCGTTTCCCTGGGGGTGCCAAAAGAAACGAAACTGTGCATTTAATTTACGATTTGCAGCAATATGTCAGAAATTCATGGAAATTCGTGATAAATACATTGACGTTACAAGCTGCTCTACTGGGTTTATTACGTGGATTTAACGTGTATTTATTTTGCCAAGTAATTATATGCAATGTTGCGCAATGAATGCGCCATCAAAGAAGTAGCATAGAATTTTGGTGAGGAAAATTGATATCTTGTTTGTACGTGGTATACCATAAACATATTCAGTTGATTCGCTAGTCTATTTATATTAGCCTTATTCTGGAAGCATATGTTGGGAGCAAAGAGGTATAAAGCAAGGATTAATAATTTCCCACTTACGGGAAGCAACGATATTGACATATTGTATTGCAATTAGTTCCAATAAGATGCTTCTGTTGTTGGGAAATGCTCATACTCTTTTAGGAAACACAAGTTGACACAGTAGACACCTATTATGAACGATCCATTATTGGATGTCGTGAAAATATTATGAAAATGTTCGAGAGTAAATATTGGACTAGTCGATGCAACGCACATCCTTGAGACATAAGATATTATTATCCCGAAAGTCAATCGCAGCCACTCTGTTGATTTTAGAAACGGAACAAGTGGCAAACAGATGTTTTTAAATATTTAATAAAGAAAATGCGTGCTTTTTGATGCCTTATAATAAAATCAGTGATTACGTAAAGCAATGTTATCGGATTTCGAAAATTTTATTGTACAATATTTTTCGACGAATCAAGAAAATCTGGAAATATAATAATGCACATATTATTGAAATATATTATTATAATTATTATTATTTCGGTATTGGATTATTGTCATGTTTTCTGCAATGGTTCAACAAAATTATAAAAATATAAAAGTACAATTACAATGTTTGCACATGCTTTGCAGTGGTTTACCGCAGAGCCGTCAACGTTTATCACAAAGTTCTTTTAACTCTTGCATTGGATTTATTGGTGAAAGTGCGTCATTTCGAAGGTCTCGTCGTAACGTTAACGTATTAATAAGGTTTGACCTTTTTTCACGACATTTTACTTTTACCAATTAGAAATCTCGATATCCAACAATATGGCATCTAAGTTCTCGTTGCACGTCGAACATCCACATTTGTGCTTATGGCTCGAAATATGAAAATCGATGCGTGCTCTCAACGAAATACACATGACCGAGACATATGAAAATGTCGTGTCCATACATGTTTTTGCTTTGAAATCATATTTTATAAAAGTTATTCTAAGGATAGCAATTCCAACTAAATATTCGTGTTTTCCAAGCAATATTTGACAAAAATATAATTCTGAAACAAGTAGAATCAATAATGTTCGTATTTTCACGTTCTCCACATTTTTGGAAATGCCTTTCATAAAGTAAATTTTAACAACAGAAAATTTACTGACGCCCTTGCATTACCGTTATGTAAAGAAGCGTTTATCCACTCAAAAAGTTATTATATTCTCGCTTAAAACAAGAAAATATTTGTTAAGTTGCTAATAATTTAAAGATTGGTTGCACATATAAGCAAAATTAATTTTAAAACTATGTATTTTCAACCATTGTCGTCAATAATTATTACACAAATTTTAATTACTTTTTTCTCGATTCTTTTTCGATCTCCCATAAGACTGTCCGAATTGTAATAGGCAAACTCCCATTGTTCAAACTTTATTCCATGTTATTTCAATAGATCTAGAACAATCGCACACAAATTCTTTCGGATTTGAAAAATCCAACTCTCCATCGTGAAGATCGCCACCCGATTGCAAACAAACGAATCATCTTGCTAATGCTACTGAAGACGAGATTGGATGTCGGAAAGAGTGCTGAAATGTAAGAAGTTAAAGTCGACGACAGGGAACTTCGCGATTCACAAGGCAAATGTAATGACGCATTCATATTAATCGAATCATTGACGAGCGAGTGAATTTGCACGAAAGACTTATCTGCCTTTTCCATGCTTCTGGAAAATCGACATCCAACGCGAATATTTTTACAGTTTGGTGCGACTACAACGGATGAAAATATTTGCGTCAAAATTTTATAGTTTTAAAATTTTCATAGTTTACAAATGCTTTCATTGGAAAATTATAAAATTTTAAAAACTCAATAAGTTGATAATACGCAACCTTGGCATATTTTTCCTGCTTTATTTGTGTTAAACCAAATAAAATGATGGATTTATTACGAAAATGTTTGCCGGATATTATGAATCTTTCAGTTTGATATGAATTTTATCCAAAGTCATAAGATTACTAAGCAAAAATGTTATACTGGAAAAGATTAGTAAAAATTGTAATAGTAAAATACTAGGAAAAGACTAATATTAAAGAATGTTTACTTTGAAATATGATTAATTTATTCCCTCAATTTTTATTGTATATTTATAAGAAGAATTATTAGTTTAGAATAAATATTTTTAAAACGAATTTATATAAATAAATATAGTAGTGAACGATATTGGAGTTTGAAATTATTATATTACCTTTCATGTACTAATAAAATATTTATATAGTTATTTTATTTATCAATATATTGATTATGAAATGTATTCAAATTGACGCTGCCGGGTAAACTTTTATTGAAACATGAAAAAATGTATAAAATAACCTTATCATGGAGAAAGTTTTGCAATATTTTATCATATTGCATTTCGTTAGAAAACAATTTGTAACATTTTAAACTACGAATTTCAGAATTCATCTCGAGTATGAACTAAACACGTAAACAAATTTCCGTCGTTTATCGTTTTTGTGCGCCGTTTATGAACTTGTACCATTATTCGAGTTGAAGATATTAAACAGCCTGCTGGGCGGGCATCGCGAATATTTTATTCCGTGCAACCGTTTAAAACACTTTGTACGATAAGCAAAACGTATTTCCCGAAATGCAAATAAAAAGCACTGAAATTATATGTCGCCCTGGGTTATCCATTTCTTAGTTTTCTACCGCAACGCTGGCGGTCGAGGCCCACGAGTTTGGCGAAAACTTTTTTGTGCAGAACGCCGCTGTGATTTGGATGAGAAAATATACGAGGCTAATATTTTTTACCCGATTTATTGGTTATTTATTATATTCTCTTTATATTCATCGAAGCTAAAATAGTTTCTAACGCATCCCTTTTTTTCGTACAAATTTCGCTCCAAGTTCAAATAAGTAAAATTTGTTATTGACGTGTGTTTAACATTATTGGACATATTTTTCGAAAGAAAATTACCTTTGACATATAAAATATGAAGTCAAAGAAATATTCAGCCATCTCATAAACTCTCATCATATATGTTTCATCATTTTTGAGCGGTTCTTGCCAATATGAACTTAAACGTCGAAGACGAAAATATTTTTGTCGGATGGCATAGTATTACTTTATAATATAATTTTTCTTTTCTTTGAATGAAAGTATTATATTTGCATGAAAATGTCCGTCTTTCGAATGAATAAGAAAACATGATTTACGAAATCTGCAGCGGGGTAAATTTGGTTTTATCAACATTTTATTACGTGACAAAAATGTAAAGTGATTCAAATTTTCGGTTGATTTAGCATTTCATGGAAACGGGTATTAAATTGACCGAAATTGAATTATTTGATTTTTATAGATACGGGCTGATTGTGAGTTCAATCCATAATTGTATGCTGAAACTTGTGTTAAGTGCCAATTGGAATGATACTTTGGTAACAAGAAATGTTTAAAATTTCCCTTTATTTCAATTTTATAAATAAATTCACCAAGCATCGAAGGAACCTCTCATGATATTTTACAATATCATAATACAGGTTCTGAAACATTCTGCGAAGTGAATTTGGTTTTATATTTTCATTCCCTTTATCAATTAAGTATTTTATGAAAACTAGTTCTATTGCGCTGAAATGAATAATTTGAGATTAACCATTGAGGGTCGGGTTCAATTCAAGTTCAAACTTGTTGTTTTAAAAAAATAATAATATTTATTGCAAAAAAAAAACAGAAAAAACTTGTTTCAGTGTTCTTTAACACTGGAAAGTTCTAACTGGATTTTACTTAATGATTTCAGATAGACATTTTCTGTGAGCTTGGTAAAATATTATTCTTGTTATGTACTAGAAAAAAACTTAAATTAATCTCAAGAAATTGTTCATACGTGTTTACTTATACATTTAAACAGTATTTTAGGAATAAATCTACCATGATCCGAGGATGATATCTACTAAAGGATATTTTTGCTTAATCTGAATAAATATCCGTTTCAAAAGAGCTGAATTTGAAAATTTGTTAAAAAATACAGGTTATGAAACATATTCTGCCAAATGAATTTGATATTATCAAATTCATGTACATATTTGGTTAAGGCAATTTTCCATGGAAACAGGTTCTAAATTGACCGGAAATGAATTATTTGATTTTTACAGATTCGGTGGAATTTGTTTTATTTGTGAGTCGTAAAAATATCTAACAGGACTTTTTCATTCCGAACTTTGACCTACGCAGTAGTATACTTTCTGTGAGTTTGGGAAAATATAATTCTCGTTACGTATAAGAAAAGTCTTCAATTTCTCAATAAATTGCTATTTCATTTTTGCTTTTATATACTTTTACCCTATTTTCAGAAATAAATCAGCCAAGAACTAATGAAGATGTTTCACAAATTATATTTTAGAATAATCCGAATAATTGCCAGATTTCAAAGAGCTAGATTAAAAGTAGTATGTGCACCGAAATATATTCTGCGAAATAAATTTAGTTTTATTAAAATTACACATGCCAAATATGCACATTTTTGGGTGAGTTAGCATTTCATGAAAACAGGTTCTAAATTGAAGCGATTTGATAATTAGATTTTACAAATACTAATATTGCGGCTGGATTATTCCTTAATTGTATGATGAAACTATTTTAATTGTTTTCAGTTTTTAAAAAATACATCTATCAAGGACCAAATATGAAGGAAGACCTTATACATATTTTTAATTAATCTGAATTATTATCAAATTTAAAAGATATAATTGTAAATTTGAAAAATGATAAAATGTTCAAGTTTTGACACATATTCTGTAAAGTGAATTTGGTTTTATTAAAATTTTACACGCAAATTGTTGATTGTGTTAGCATTTCATGAAAACTGGTTCCAAATTGCCTGAAATTGAATTATTTTATTTTTCTAGATACTACTGTTGCTTCACCTGGGTTTATACCAAAATTTGTATGATGTGAAACTATTTGCAAAGAATTTCTCACAGGAGATTTCTCTTCCCTACTTCTTTCTTCACATCCATTTAACTCTATACACTTCAATACAGTTTTCATAAATATTTAAAGTAGTAAACTGTGAGTTTGAGAAAACATTAGTCTTGTAACGAAAATGCGTAAATTTCTCAATAAATTATCATACCAAAATTGTACGATGAAACTGTTCTAATTGCCAGTGAAAAGAATTTCTCAGAAGGAATTTTTCTTTCATACTTCTTTCTTCACGTTTTTTTATAACTTCAGGCACTTCAATAGAGTTTTCATAAATATTTAGTAGTATAAATAAGTAGTAGTAAACTGTGAGTCTGGGAAAACATTAGTGCTGTTACGGAGACGCTTTCATTACTCAATAAATTATCATTACACGTTAATTTATCTATACTTATCACAATTTTTTAGAAATAGGAAGACCGATAAACTTCTTATAAACGATAAATAAAATCAATCTAAATAACGACCAAATTTAACAAGACCTAAATTTGAAAAATATGAAAAGTTTACCAGTTCTGAAATATATATCTCACTACTGCCAACTTCGCCGAAAATTTCAGAAAATTCGTTTAGTTCGTGCCACGTTTTACGTGCACGAATGCTGCGAAAAAGTTATAATTCAAAGCACATGTTATTCAAAGTTGCGTTCAAAGTTGTGTTAATCATACAGCGCCGAACGAATCTAATCAAAACATTTCTGAAACGCATCGAAACGTGCTGATCAGCGTCTCGCCAACACCTATCAGAACGTCGAAAATAATAAGTAGAAAAATATTAGAGCGAAGGAAAATATGAACTGAGGAAATTAAATTAAACACCCAGCGCGATTTTTTTCGCGGCTGCAGAGCCGACAAAGCAAATACAATTAGTGCTTGTGTTTTGTGTTACATTTTCTTCCCCCTTGTGCACCGAAAACAATGCCAAATGGAGGCTGAATTTTTTTTGCAAAAAATACCGGACATTATTCGATGCAATTCGGTTGACGCCACAAAATGCGTCCTTTTAGCAATTGTAATTAGAAGTGGGAGACTTAAAAGCGAGCTCCGGGCTATTGTCTGAGTTTGTGATGTGTTAATATGTATGAAAACGTTATTGATGACATGGATTGATGTCGTTTTCAAGTATGTAATGTTTATTAATCATTAAAAAATAGGACGAAATGTTTTTAGATCAATCTATTATCTTATATTTTTTGTAATCGTTAAGACAGAAAACAGAAAACGATTAACTTCTCATTTCCCGAATTCTCAAAGGCAGTATATTATATTCAAGATAAAGTCTAGGGAAATTGTTCCGTTTAAATTTCATAAAATTCCTTTTATGAAAAGTTTTGTCTCCTTGCGGTAGTAAAGAGTTACGATAAAGTTTCAAGACCGAACGACGGAAACTTTACGCTCTGTAATACAACAGTAATATACTGGGTAGGGATTTTCATTTTCGTACATTATTCAAGAATGGGAACACTTAACAGATTCTTTGCACGTGCAAACAGGCTATAAATTCTGTGTTTACCTTGTCATTTTAATGGAAGTATGTTGACTTAAACAGAAGTTTACTTATGCATCTCTCAGGCTGATTGAACGCCGATAGTGTATCAAATCAATCTCATTAATTGAAAGCTTTGTCGCGCACGTTGATAAACAGCAACAAGTCGATCACTCGACGCGAATTAGACGCAAGACAAGATTTGCACGCGTGGCGGTGGCGACATGCGTTTGGAGTGTTATTTGCAGGACGGCGGCTGGAAGCGAACTGGAAAAGCGACGGGTATCGTTGGCGGTCTGCGCCGTGGAAATTCGGCGCGAACATCGCTATTCCCACATCAGCGTTACACCAACGGCAACCAAGCCGCCCCTCAAACCCTTCTCAGAGCATCTGGCGCGTCCATGTCCTTCTGAACGCTGCGCTGGTCACAACGCCCGCAACCACTAAAATCCAAGGAAATTTAATGTAGCCACGCATTAAGTATTTAGCACGATTTCATGACGGATCCATTAATTTTAATCTATTTGGGCAATTTGTGTCATCGGTACAAATGCAAACATTGAAAATTCCAAACAAAAATATTGAATTTTATTAAAATTTTATACACAATTTTTCGGCATTTTTAATATCTGAAAACGATATTCGTATGTTTCTATACAAGTTTGGAAGCAATAGAACTTAGTTTTTATTACGGGTTTACTTATAAACATAATGAGATAACATAATGAGAAACTTACAGAGGGAAGTCAAATTGTACATAATGGCTTAATTGATGTATTCTTGGTAGACAATATATAATATATTAATATTAATGTAATTTTCGAGGGGGAAAGTAAAATAATGCTGAAAGCTATGTGCAATAAAAAAATACTTCTCACGCAAAAGGTTCTCTTATATGGTAAATAATCAATCGCTATCCATTATTGGAGAATATAAGATGAGGAAAGCTATGAGGAGGGTTCTATAATTAAAAACGGGGGCAAAATATTTTTCAAGAAATTTAAACCCACACAAATATCAAAGTGCAAAATGTTTCAAAAGCATGAACGTTATCAAAGGGTAACAAAATATTTCAGTAAAAGCACATCAAAAGCAACTTTTATAGTTAAAAATTTATAGTATCGGGTACAAAGTATGACTAAGAATATTTAAGAATCACAATACAACATTTTTCTATGATTTAAATTTTCTGTAAATTAAAATCATTTATCATATCTAAATTTTAAATAAATATGCTGCACTTTTCCCTATATTCCTTTGTTGATTTGTTATATCTGGCAGTTCGGCTAAATTTTATAGTAGAGAAGCTGTTCCGGCACCTCCACCAATTTTCTGGGTATAGAACAAAATTCGAAGAAAATGTCTGTTTGGTATGTTATTTAAAGAATTTTCATGAATATAATATACATAATAATTCTGTTTAAGAACAAGATAATCTAATTTTTCACTGAATATAATAATTATTATATTATATAGCAACAATTGAAGAAATGAAATATCACCATAAAATATGTAACACCGAATTATTCAGTTCGGCTGAAACGGAGTAAATCTGTCATTTTATCACGACCAAGCAAAGCCAAAAAGTATTTAATTGTATGAGCCAAAATCTTGAATATTTATGTTTTTTTATTTCCAGTCTTTATATAATGTCAATAATACCCCATAATTATTAATTAATTTTAATTCGGAATCTAAAATTAATCGTGGTGAAACGTCCCCACATCTCTAGGCTTACAACCAAATCTTCGAAAAAAGTATGCAATAAATGTTTATCTTTCCTTCCCCTTCACAACGGAAACACTGATTGGTTTCGTGTCATTCTGTATCCTAGGGTTTTCACTGTACTAACATTTACCATTATGTTGATATACCGCTTCGACTAACATTTGGGGTTTCCAATAATCACAATCTCATTATAAAATAATGCATGTCTTAATTGAATCATTATACACTAACAGGTTTACCTATTCGCAACTTCCTGAATTCGGATGTATAAAACAATATAGGGAAGTCAAACGCAGAAAATTTAATCACGAAATATCCATATCAAGAAATGTACAAACCGCTGGCAGAGTTATTTCGTTTGCAAAAGCAATCCTAGGCAAGAAATTAACAAATTATCATAAACCGATTATAGACATACAAATAAATAAGAGAACAAACTTGCGAATATGCAGCGAATGTGCAGCATAATTGGGTATGCCCAGCGCGCAAACAGTAATTAGTTTACGAATGGGTACGCACTGCGCCGTCGGCGTCGGCGACAAGGCAAACAAGAACAGTCGGAAGACAAAGTGCCCGAATACGCAATTGTCAACTATTTTGTCACAAATTTCGTGGACTTGCTCTTTGCACATGTTTACTACTTCCTTCCCTTCCATTAACCGTCAAATATTCCCCTTGTCTTCTTAGAATAATATTATAAACGACAATTCGAGTCATAAACCGTGACAAAGGCAACCTCTTGAAAGCAAGCAACAGTGGCAAAATTTCGTAATTACGTGCAGGTTTCGCAGGAGCGCAATTTATAGCGTATTTTATTCGATTGTCGCGCGCAATAAACAAGGGTAAAGACATTTATTTTTATTGTTTTTAAATAAAAACCTGAATGACTACGGTGTGCTTATTTTTATTGCGTGGCATATAACGACCGCTATGTTATCGCTTTATAATAAAATCCCGAGGGCTGATTGTACTCCTGTTTTGTTCGCCGACTGAACTGAATTCGCTTCGGCTAATCTAATCTGGAACGCATACAGGCAAATCAATTAACCATACGGTTGTAGCCGCAAAATGATTCAGTCGAGGTGACATTATTTAGTGCGATACGGAAAGCTGGACCAAATTGAGAATACTAAACTTGTTTAGAGGTGAATATAGCAATCAATATCGGGCTGTAAAATGAATTTGCTTGTTTTCAAGCAGGTATAGCAAATCCCCGAGTAATATTTACTGAATTTTCTAGAGAAAATTTCTGGTTGCATACACTTATAAATTTGCATTTTATGAATATTTAAATTCGCAAACTTATATTTAAAAAATTTCTTAAAATCTGTTAGATCCTTGTATAATTAAAAAAATCAATAAACTCAAAATTTTACGAGTAAATAACGTAATAACCATATACACATTTTTTCTTATTTTTCCCTCTTTTTTTAAATATTCATGGAATTTAAGCTGAAAATATGTGTAATCAAACGTGCAATTAAATCATAATCAGTATCATAATCAGTTTAATGATGTATGTAAATACTTTAACGACGTAAATTAACATTGTTAATAGAAAATTGCAGGCATACTTCTTCAATTTCATTAGTTTATTTTTTCCTTCTTGAATAATTGTCACATAAATGACAATTTCTATTTTAAGTATTAACATGATAATATAATCTTTATCTTCTTATCCTTCGTATATGTAGATTTTCAATTAATTTTTGCATTTCCCTTTAAGCGTGTTAAATTTTAATAAAGCTTACCTAAAGAATTATCCCATCCACATTAGAAAAATCAGTAATTTAAATTTAATTTAATAAATTCTCACAACGTAAAGATAATAATAATACACTTACTTTCTATATTTTATAAAATATTATTAGTGATTAATTAAATTTCTTGTTATTAAAACGTGATTAATATAGTGGTGCATGATCAATGACGGTTCTATTTAAAATGTTAAACACAGTGGCTGTTTACTTACCACCGATATAATTAATTATTCTTACAGAGATTGCAGTTAAGATTACGTTAAGATTATGTTTAGGCAGGAATTTAAAGAGGGAGCACTGATGAATGGTAGTTGTGATCCTGGCTAGATTGGTCTCGTAATTAATGTGCTGCAATTGATAAATACTTAGATTAAACTCAAGACATGGCGAAAAATATAAAATAAAGATGTTTATTATTAATTATACGATGTATTGCGTGGAAGGAATTTCCTTTGCTGGCTTGTTAATATTTATTTTACTCAATGTTCCTTCTTGCAATCGTTAATTTATTTTTTTCCGGCGTTTTCTTTCTTTTTCTACAGATGTCAAAGGGAATAATGAAGTCATGATTATTAACTGCAGGCAGTTTTCTTTATATTTGAGAGTAAGTACTTAGTATAATTTTTCCTAACTCATTCACACAACTACTATCATACAGTCTGATGTATGATAGTAGTTGTGTGAATGAGTTAGGAAAAATCATACTAAGTACTTACTCCCAAATATAATTCAAACTTCACACTAAATTGCCAAATGATATATAACAGTTTTCTTTACGTCAATAGAGAGCCCGTCTTTTATTTTGTGGTCCTCTTATCCGAATAGTTCAATAGGCATCCTTAATAGTTTTCGGATAAAACAATAAATCGTAGGAATTAAGAAATGAATCTTCTATACTTTAATAGAAAAGAACAGACATTTTGGGGGTTGTGTCAATATAATTAAAATTAATTATTATTAAAATTAAAAGTGCAATAATTTGTTTATTCAGTACAGCACAGAACAAAAGAAAGTAATGGTAGACTTGTTACAAATACCCAGAAGCACTTGCCTTGCGTAACAAGTATTTGCCTAACTAGACAGTTTAAAAGGAAAAAAGAATAATCTATCTTACGGAGTTCATAAGATTATCTTTTGTGTTTGATAGAAAATGTGAATGTTAATGTAAACGAATCATCTGCATTCAACTTGGATGCCGTCTGGGAGGAAAATGATTGAGATATAGGTAATAATGAGGACTAAAAGCTTCTAACAAGATAAAAAATATAAATGTAGTGGAGCAATTCATTCATGCACTTGTGAAAAACGCGGAAATTGACAAGTTCGTTGATTTTTTCATTCTAAGGTAGATCGCTCAAGAAGTTTGGTTTCACCCATGGTAAGGTGACTACTAAAAATGGGCATGCGCTGTCCAATCTTTTAAAGAAAAGAAAAGCCAGACAACCGCTTGAGTGAAGCTTTATTGTTAGACTGTTAAAATTAAAATTAAGCATCATTATTGAAAATTGCGAAAATTCGGATGAATATTAAAATGAGAAATAAAGTAATAACTCATACTTTTTATTATAAACTCCAGTCTACAGCCAGAGTAAAATGAACAGCAATTAACAAACAGTAAAAAATCTATTGTAAACATATAATCAATACAGAAATATTTAAATTGACACACGTACAGCCAAGAAGAAGAACATTTATATCTGCAATGCGAGGTAAATTCGAAAACCAACGACATCGATAGAAGCTGTTTATTGTTATCGTCGGTATCGCCGGCGGTGTTGTGTTTCAAGGGATCCTAGCCGTTAATTACGCCCCTTGGGGAATTGGGAACATATTGTTTTTCCTCAATGTTCCTCCGGGGGCTGCACGTGCGTTTCTTGGTATTATTGCTGCGCGACCTCGACGGCGGTGGACGAAGTGGTGCCATTTTGTTGACATCCATTCGCCGACGGTGACGGGCCGGTGATCGTGCCTCTTACGTGATCGAAGTACTTAAAAATAACGCGCTCCTGCTCGGGCGTCTCGATGGAGCTCGGTCGCAGCAATCGTATGTCGGTGATGGCGCGCTCCGGTGTAAGTTGGCGAAATTTCACCAGGTAGCAAGCTGCCATCACACCCGACCGACCCCGTCCCATTCGACAATGTACTCCCACCGGCTGTAGGAAACAAAACGGATTAGTATTAACGATAATATGAGTCCACTGAAATAAAAGAATATAATAACTTAAGAGAAAAGTCTGACTAAGTCGAAATAAATTGCTTTACGCTTAGCTACACGCAAAACCAGCATTGCTATTCAAAAAACTGGAAATGGCAGGATATTAATAATCCTTATACGAGGGCAGTAGTGGCATAAAAAGATAAATTACGAGGGTTTTTGAGTAGTGCTTGGGTCAAGTTTTAGGATAGAAAAAAACTGGGAACAATGACGGAAAACTTTACAAAGTTTGCTAATAGTTGCAGTATCACGCTGGTTGGGAGAATTGTTCACATGTGGACTACTATACTTATATTCGAACTTAAATATGAACTTCACTTATACATAAACAGTTCTAGTGTTATTAATTTAATGGTACTTTAAGGGAAGCTTATACTTAATGTCATAAACAGGGATTTCTAAATGATTTGCATACCTGTTTCTTCTGGAGTGACGCCTGACAAATCTCGATAAACTGAATGATTTGCTTGATGGACGGATCTTCAAACTCCTCGACCGGAATCAGGCTCCACTGTATTTTACTGTAGCCCTCAATGGGCGGTATCTTCTCCTGGGATAGTGTTACGAGGTGTCGAATGCCAACGTCGTAAAGATAATCCAAATTAAGCGTATTCTGAGGCCATGCCATACAAGCCAGCTCATTGTCGGCAACCCAGTAGAAGTTCCACGGTGGGTACGGTTCCGGGTCCTCTTCTATTTCCGGCTCATCGGCGGTATCCTTCTGCGTAACATCTGCACATATAGCCGGCGCGAGTGTGTCATCCGGTTTTGCATTGTCGGCGCTCATCGCGAAAACCGTCGCTACGCACAGATTGAGATTGATCGACTGAGCCGAAAATAAGCTTTCCTACACTTTTGGCATTATGTATTCCTCTTGTTACTCTGTACACCTACACACTCACGACGTGTACATACGTAAACATACCTTAACATCGCAAATTACTTATTCTTGCTATTTTAATTCGTTCCCTCTTTATAAACCTGAAATTCAGGTCGGAATATGCGTTTGGAATAATAATGCAATAAAATAAAGTAGGTTTAATAACATTATGTAACAAAAACAAAATGTAATAACATTTTTGTGGAGTTTTCTAGTGGATGCCGTATATCGAGAACATATGCATGCAGGTGCATTTGGTCCGTTCTATTTTTACTAGAAAAGTTCATCGGATCATTCGCTGAAAATAAAGTCGCAATGTGCATCATGTGCACTAGTTTCGTGCCCAAATGTCGAACAATTGAACTCGGCGCTGAGCAATTACATAATCACATTAAGTGCCCAGAATGTAGCTACCTTTTGGACTTAATTGGGATCAAACTGGCGGGGTGTCTCCCAACGGACGTGTTTGTCGCACTACGCATTCGAATCCTGTCAAATTAATACAATTTAATTGAAATCTATTTAGACTTTTTTTTAAATATTTTTTCCGAGTTTAAATACAAATTTAGTTTTAATATTTTGATTATTTTTACTAAGCACGCTTTTGAAAGATGTTAATTTGAAAATTTTAATCAAAATGCAAATTGCACATTTTTGTTCATTTCCTTTATTTTTGGTCATATATCAGGAAAATTCCACATGCATTAAACACCTCCAACGCGGCGCCGGTGTTAGCAAAATGTATACACTCCCGATGTAATTATATGGACTAGGGTTAATTGCGGGTCTTTCCTGCCGCCCTCACGATCAAGCCACTCGTGGCTCATTTGCGTGACTCATTTTCTCATAAATAAAATCTGCATACACAAAAGAATTTAAAAAGAATTATTTCCTAATGACAGAATAATGCTGCGGTATAGAAGACGCCATAAAATGTTTATTATTTTATTTAAAGATTAGAAGTCATGAATATAGAATACGAAGTTAAATTCTTGTGTCAGCCGCAATAATTTTGTAAAACGATATATACAAATTGTAAATAGGTTGATATTTTTAACTCTATTTAACTATAAATAATTAATAACATGTTTTAATGAAATTCATTTTTACAGAAATATGAGCCAGATTTCACGGAAGAGCTTAGTATATAATTAATAATATAATTTAATAATAATAATATGATTAACTAAAATCAAAACTAAAATCAAGACCGGAATGCGACGGGTAAAATTGATTTATCGATATGTCCATCATGAAAGAATAATTATTCACATTAGAGACTAGTTCTATTGTTATGAATAATGAATTTTGCTCTCAATCCGGGAATCAAATCTGGACCTTATGATCGGCAGTCACAATCGAAAATACCGCTGCGCCACTTGGAACTAATATTATAATTTGTCCAAAGTTATAGCAACACTTTCAACAATAAAACATTCAACATACGCATCATAAGATGCAACCCTCAACCCTAGAC
>WSZQ02068337.1:2636-24835 GCA_019419845.2 Weissflogia rhopalogaster
CTCCAAAAATATTTTCCTCAACCAAACACAGATTTCAATTATTTTCTGTTTGTATTCCTGCATGTTTTTATAAATCACGAACAAATACGCTTCGTTTTCCTTCCTGCCCCCAAGCTTCATCACTCCCTCATCGAGCATTATCAGCGATTCTCACGTGCTCAGCTTCTTCCTCCTTCTACCAACGCGAGAAAAACGGCCTGATGTTTATCCCACTTACATTCCTTTACGCTTACGTCGAGCCCCCGCTGGCCCTATATCATTTCACCCATCCCATCCTAGTCCATCCCCGCATGTCTCCCGAAAACCAGCCCTGTGTTTATCTTGTTAGCTGCGTATTGACGCGAAGGCTTGTTGTCGATTCGATCGCAAGAGACGATGATGGAGTCTCTTCGTGATTGGGTGTTACATGATATTACCTTACGTTTCTCCCAGCTTGTCTGCGTTGTTTGTATGTTCGTTTGTTTGCTTGTGGGGTTTGTGGGAGTGCATATAAGGGTATGTAAGAGTATGTGAGTGCATGTGGGAGTATGTGGAAGTACGTGGTAGTATATGGGACTATGTGGGAGAATGTGGAAGTTGATGTGGGAATCGCTGAAGATAATAACAGGCGATGCTGATACTGATATTGATGTTTGTGCTGATGCTGATGACGACGCGGCACGACGTAATAGGAGAAAAGTAGAAGGAAGGAGATATAGATAGGGGTTTCGGGGAGGAGGAGTGGGTAGAAGAAATGTGTTTACATTGCGCGTCAGTTGAATGACAGCAGAGAATTTCCTTTGGCTTTCCTTTGCCGTCTCGAATTTCCGCGTGGAGTTATATATCCATCTCACGTTGGTTTCTTCTGACATGTCGACGACGCCTGCTTGAACCGTCATATGCGATACTTTCACCGGATATATGCGCACTGAGCGAATTTTGCTGCTTATCAGAATATCTTATTTGAAGGGAGATAAATGGATATGAATAGATCTATGTTCATATACTGTAGAATATTTCATTTTCGCGTAACGTGATTTTGAGGCGATACTAGAACATAATTACGTCTCTCAGAAAAGGATAATACGTGTTTTAGTGACGCGAGAATCACACAAGAAATGAGCGATTTTTGGTAGGTTTCTGGAGTTTGAGAAAATTGTTGGGCTTATTTGGTTTGACTGGTTTGGAGTTGTTAGAGGAATGCGGGGAAATGGTCTATTGGTGGTTTTAGTGATTTGGTGGTTTAACGGATTAAAGGGTTTATGGGGTTTGATGAGTTGGAAACGTTCAGGGGTTTTGGGGTTTGAAGGATGGATGGAGATGATAGAGGAACAATGGTTCTGAGATTACTGGGGTTTTATGAGAATGAGGAATTCGTTGGTTCTGGGGTTTCTAGGTTAAAAAGAGTTATACAAATATATGAGTTGTGTTTAAAGGGTTTAAACGGTTTAAGTATATAAGCAACTATATAGGCAACCAAAATTGGCAATAGAAAAAATGAAAGATGCATTGATGTACGTGCGGTTTTGTGGGGTTGTTGGGTTTTTGTTGTTCAGTGGCGTTTGTGGGGTTTAAGGGGTTTGAGAAAATCAGCGAGGAACCAACTGGTAAGGAGTGCTAATAAAAAATACTGACGATACATTATTATATGAAGGGGTTTGGGTGCTTATGGGGTTTACTAGGTTTTATGGGGTTTGGGGCGATTTGAGAGATTTAGCGATTTATAGTTGGAAGTTTCGGTGGATTAAGGTGTCGCTGAGTTTCTGGAGTTTGATGAGTTTCGGAGGCTTCGGAGGTTTTTGGGGATTTGTAGTATAGATGGAGGTGTTAGGGGATTTTGGAGTTTATGGGGTTTAGATACATGAATATATATGGGTCTTGGATGTATTTGAGAAGTTTGAAAAGAAGTTGTAAGGGGTTTAAGAACTTTGAAGGGCACGAGGAGCATGACCAGTTTGTTCAGTTTTAACTGCTTTTGAAGTTTGCTGTTTATGGGGTATGTAAAAACGAAATTCTCTACCTCAAACACTAAATAAAACAATTTGCAATAAACTAAAAAATGTGAAAACAACTATCAATCGTTACATAACCTATTTCCTCATCCTTAGATATTTGTATGCAATAGTTCGTAAAAAACGGAAAACCCAGGACAAATTCCAGTGAAAATCGTTCCACGACTTTGCCACATTTTCCCGTCGGAAAAATGTAATCCCAGCACTGTGATAGTGTGATAATAGAAAGTACCGTGTGCGAATGGAACGATTCGACGGCGCATCGCATGTGGCATTGTGTCAATTTATAGACGCGAAGGCGAAGTGCAACGAAGATTGCTCGTCGACTGAGAAACAAATATACCCGGCGTGAAAACCCCAGGGTGCAAATATGGGAGAAAATGTAAAATCGCTATACAACACCTAACAAACACGTACATCAACTATATAACAACCGCAAGCAACCGCGAAACCTTTCCAATAAAACTACACACATACTTACATACACACACACGACCCTAGACTCAAATACACTTAAACACAGCAGAAAAACACATATACACAAACCTCAAAGATGCGCGCAGCAATGTTTAGGCGTGTTACAAAATGCAAGTAGTTGCATTCTAGTGTTGCAACACCGTTGGCACCCCCCCTACCACCTTTCTCCAGGCCCACTTGCAAAACTCGGAGGAACACAAAAAAAACGACCACAAGAAAATGGAAAAACGTGGTTTGCGCTGCTTCCCCACATTTCTACATCTCCCACATCATTCAACAAAGCGACCACGATTGGAAAAGGATAGCTCAAAGGCTGCTAGGGTTGAATAGAAAGAGGCGCAAGAGGAATGAGGAAAAAGTGACGACAGGAGTTGAAAGAGATGGAGGGGAACGAGTTGGACGACCACAACTTTTGTATTTTCCCTCAAGACTCTTCAGGAAAAACGCCGATGGCTTCTGCCTTGTTTGGTGGGAACGCTGCTGGTGGAAAGGGGGTTGCCAAAGGGGGTTCGGGGTGGTTTGGAGCGTTCTGGGTGATTTGAGGGGTATGTGTGGAAGAAAAGATGTCGGGATGCTAGGCGTTGTGGGGAATGGAGCCGAGGTTGAACTTCAACAATCGATAACCTCCGCGCATTTTCATTTTCTATGGCACGAAGGCGAGGCGAGGTGCATTTTCCGAACGCAGCACATAAGAGAGAAAACTCTCTGTGGGGAGGGTATGCGGGGGGTATGATGGGGGGAAAAGAAGTGATTGAGACAGGCAGTTTGTGTGATGTGTGAGTGTGGCATTTATGAAATGAAATTGAGACGCATTACGATGGGTTGAAGTACTGTGCAGGAATGAAAAGTGAAGAAAACCTGGAATAATGGATTTCCTAGAAGGGAATTATCTACTTAGGATGTCAACAATTATCTGTTGAAAAATTATCTGTTGGGATTGGGATTGGGATTCGGATTCGGATTAGGAAAGGGATTGGGATTGGAATTACGATTAGGATTGGGATCAAGATTGGATTTAGAAGTGGGATTAGGATTGGAATTAAGATTGGAATTAGAATTGAGATTGGGGTGGGGATTAAGACTAGAATTAAGACTGGGATTAGGATTGGGATTGGAATTAAGATTTTTTTTTGAAATTTCACTTCGAAATTACCAATTTCCAGTTATTAAAATTGCGAAAGAAGAAACGACGAAACTTTTGACCTCATAAAATAGCCGTTTAATAAATCTTTTAATTACACGTTTTTTCCGAGCCTTTTTCACGATTTTTTTTTTCTTTTTTCGTCCTTTTCACAGTTTTGGCATTGATTATGGAATCGAAGGGCAGTACGGACGTTAAACCCCAACGCAAAGCCAGCGACACGCATCACTAGCTAATTCCTTGAACACGAGAGAACTAATTATCATAATTAATTGTAATTAGAAGCTCAGCACCTCCCGGGAATTGAAATGAACCAATCAAAATTCTGTGTTCTGGTTTCTTTCCTGATTTCTGAATGATTTTATTATTGTGATGGGGGAATTTCGTCTGTGCCTGTGACAGAGAATGGGAGTGGGACAAGGAATGGCAGTAGAATTTGAAATGGGAGTTAAATTGGGATTAGGGGTGGGTGTGTTGGGATTGAGACTGAGAGTGGATCTTGAAATACGAAAGGGACTGGGTGTGGGACTGAGAGGGCTGACACTAGGCCTGGTAGGATTGACAATAGGTCTGGATGTGGGATTAGGACAGGGATTAAACACAAAAAAATACTTGAAATATAAATAAGAATGAAGACATATGAGGTTAAACTAGGCCCAAATAAAATCGCATAAAGTTTCGAAGAGTAATTGTATATTTGCGGTGTGAATTAGTTTAAATTATGTTACATTGTTGTTGCTTTCATCTGGCAAACAATGCGCGAAACTTTTTTAATTTGTACATTTTCATCATACGCATACACACACACAGTCAAACGGTCATTTCACGCGATCTTTGCTGCCAGTTTTGCGCCGCTAACCGGCGAACTTTTGCGAGCTTTCAGCATAGTCGCGGGCGCGCGCACGCAAGTAACTTTCTGCAAGAAAGCTTTCAGCTTTAAAATCACAACTCGCCGGAGTCGAAAAGTCGTATTAGCAACATTACCACTCGTTTCGCACTTTTCAATTCGCAAAACAAAGGCCATCTCGCACGCCATATAATTTCCTTAACTTTTTCGACGGCAAAGCTTTCTCATCACGAATCTCTCTGCTCTTTCGTGTTTTCTTTTTATTCTTTCTCTCAACGTTCTCTCCTCGCAGCCACTTTTTCGGTCGTCTTACTCCTTAGCAGGCGGATGACTTTCATTCTTGGCGTATTTAATTTCATGTCTCTAAAAGCATGTAAAATGTGTTGGCTAAGAGACGCAATAAAAGCCGAAAGTCAAAGAATGAGTAGAATTAGGATAGAAACGAGAATGAGCCGACAAACAGAAGAGGGAGAAAAGCGTAGAGGATAGAGCGAGTGGCAGGAGAAAAAAGAAGTCACAGGCAATTTTGACTCTTTCAACTTTTCCTCTGTTTGAGTTTGTCAAAGTTGGAGACTTTCTTGTGGATATCGCGACGCTTTTAAATCGACGGCAACGTCTTTGGTTATGTGCTTTATTGTTTGGCGGATGCGCCGGTCATTATCACACAATGTTGGAAAATTAAGTCGGTATTGTTTGTTCTGTTATGAGATGAGATCCAACAAAGAAAATAAAAATCGCGCTATTTGTTGCATAGTTCATAATGTCATAATGCAGACATATATGTTCGGATATATTTCTAGAATGGGATTGGGATTGGGATTGGGATTAGCATTGGGAGTGTGTGTGGGACAAGCATTGAAAAGGGCTGGGATAACGTTGGGGTTAAGGGTTACGTGAGGATTAGATAATAATTGGGCAAAGGTTGGGACAAGGGATGGGATAAGGGTTAGGGCAAGAGTTGGGACAAGAGTTGGGAGAAGGATTGAGACTGGATGTAAATATGAATCGGAACATGGATTGGATCCGGACTTGGGATCGGGATTAGATCTAGAATTTTGACTGGAAATAGGAATAGAATTAGTTCCAGGTTTGAGACAAGGGTTGAGACATAGATTGGGACAGAGATTGAAACAGGGACTGAAATGAGGATTGGATTAAGGATAGGTATCGTAATTGGGTCAGGGCGTGTTAAAGTAATGAAAAGTAAAGTAATGGAAATAATTCTATGATTCTAACAGGTAGCACTGGGTGTAGGATTGAGACTAAGGCTGGGATTAATCTTGGAACTGTGTTTTAGATTATAACTAGAATTGGGCTTGGACTAGAATGAGGACTGTGATTGGAATTATGTATTGGGACTGCGACTAGGATTAGGGCAGTGACTCGGATTGGAACTATGATTCAAACAGAGTTCTGGGATTGGGACTAGGACTGGGAGTAAGTCCCAGGATAGAACAGTAATTATAGCTAAGATTGATACTAGAATTACGCTTCTAGCTCATATTGTGTCATAGTGGGATTGTGATAGCAATTGAGACAGGGCTAGGAATAGATTCATAGGTTCAACGACAGGACACGATTTAGGATCTGGATTCGATCTATATTTGCCTTAAAATTGATAATGGACATGGATTGATTGTTTCCCTTACATAATTTAGGTTAATTTACTCTAATAAAAGCTATGTTAATTTGAAAGAAAGAAAAGAGTAAGAAATCCAAATGAAAATAATTCGAAACTGACTGTAAACAGCACTCGAAACTCGTTACGCTCATTTCCGATGCTGATCGACACGTGCAATGCAATTCCGATCAATTTTCATCGCTCCAGGCACGTTAAGCTCGCTTTACATCGCGGCGGCTGTTCTCCTGCTCCACTGACGGCTTCGGCCACATTGCACATTCTCTCCCGTTCTTCCACCTTCCACCCACTTGTTACTCATACCAGTTGCTCATTCCACCTTCTTTTACTTCTATCTACCTCTTTCTGGCTCCTACTTTCTCCTACTATCTCCAACTACCTCCTACTACCTCCCACTACCTCCCTACTATCTCTTTTTAACTCCCGCTACCTCCTTCTACATCCTACCACCTTCTACTATCGCCTACAACGTCCTCCCACGTCTTTCTACCTTCAACTACCCCACTCCTCCTACCCTTTCTACCGTCAACAACCACACCACCCGTGCGTAGCAGCTCCTGTTACTTGTTTACACCCGTTTTGTTTTACTGCTTTACCGGCTGTACCGCTGGGAAAGTCGTTTGCCACCTGCTTGGGAAATTACGATTGCGTTGTTGGTTGGCCTGCTGCGGGGATTGTGCAGCTTCACCAGTCGAGAACACTCATTGATTTTCAGGTAATGCAGTAAGGTATTCAGGAGGCGAAGACGTTGAGTGGAAGTAGCGAGGAGGTAGCACCGGTGCCACGTCGTGTCGCTAATTCCAATCGCAGTCGGGCGCTGGTGATTTAATTTCCCATTTGGAAAAGTGGCTCATGAGAAATGCCAAATGAGAGATACACAGAAATGAATAAAACATTGCGAGCGCACGCTAAACTGCACGCAACAAGAGGTAGAATTTTCCTAATGGTAAATCAATACATTTGCACGTTTCTAGATACTTGCTCCTGATACATTATGCATCATTATTGTTAGCATTTGGACTATGATTGGCCCTGGCATAATGCCCTTGTGGAAGACTGATACTAGGACAAGGATTGGGACTGGAACAAGGATTGGGGAACTGAAATTGGAACTGCGATTGTGACTGGTACTAGGATTAGTATTGTCACCTCGACTAAGTCTAGGATTGGCACTGGAATGTGGACTACGATTGGGATTGGATCTACAATTGAGATTAGGTCTGGGACTAGGTTTGAGACTGGAACTGGGGAAGTGACTAAGATTGGAGCTAGGACCAGAATTAGGTCTGGGAATTCCCAAAGTTTTTGCTTAATTGTGTAAATTTATAAGACCTTAAAATAAACTGAAATGATTCAAATATATCAAAATCAATCTAACAAAACACATTTCCTTACAAATTCTTTTTTTTACTCCTATTCCTGTTCCCATTTGAGTATACCAATATTTATCCATCCTCTCTGAACGAGCATGACAAGTTGAATTGATGACGGATGGATTAATAGAAATAAATGACGCCTGTTACCTGCGTCAAGCGAAATTGATTCCGGCTTCTTAAGAAATCGACTGACAGCATATTAATGGCTGGGGGCCTGCGTAATCTTGGCGTAAAATTCCCCGCCATACTTCCCCGTACACCCATTCCGAAACCTACCAGCCTCCCAGAAAAGGCAACTCTCCGCCTTCGCACACATTTGTCACGCCTGTTGTCGATCGCAGGCATCTCCGGCTACTTTGCCTGGCTACAAATTTCCGCACATTGCCGGCGCGAATGCATTTCCGTGACCGCATGAATTCCTCTTCTATTTCTGTTGCCCTGATCACTGTGCGAACGATGTGTGCGCTCGCGTGAGTGACGCTCGGAATGCCGGGCGATAGTAATGGCACCACCAGATTGATGGCTGTACTCGTACGGAGGTACGTACGAGTACGTCCACGTACGCTCGACGCGGATGGATCAGGAGCGAAGAAGCACTCTCGACGCGCCCACCCTGCACTACATACGTGCACATACGTAGCGCGCGAGCACACGTTTGACATGCGACGAACAGGGCGTGCATTCTGACTTGTGGTTTTGTACCGGCAAACCGGCAAAGAGGATTCGATTAATCAGCCTGCGCGTTGCTTGTGCCCGTTTAGATGGGACATGTGTAATTTACAATTTACGTGCGGCGAGAGTCTGGGTTCGAGGAGATAGCTGAAGGAGCTGTGGCTACGTGCCTGAGGAGGTTGATTTGTGGCTGCACATTCGTCTTGATTAGTAATTACAAAAATTACTTGGTAGATTGCATTTGCACAGATCACAATAGTTTTACGGTGCTTTACATTAACTTACAACAAAATTTATGTGCCCCTAATACTTCTTTACTGGAATCGGATTTGTATATTTTCAGACTAGTACGATTTTATCACTATAAGTAAAGTGACAGGAGTAAAGTATTAGGAGTAAAGAATCAGGAGCAAAATTTGATAACGAGCAATATTATCAGAATGCCCGTTTAGATGGGACATGTGTAAATTATAATTTACGTGCGGCAAGCATCTAGATTTGAGGAGGTAGCTGAAGGAGGTACGGCTACGTGCCTGAGGAGGTTGATGTGTGGCTACACATTCGTCTTGATCAGTAATTACATAAATTACTTGGCAAAAAATGTATGTGCTCCTAATACTTATCTACAAATATCCACAGTGATTTCAAAATCGAATTGTATTTGTATATTTAACACTAGTACTATATCGGATTGCATCAGTTTTGGTATCAGATATATCAGTAGACAAATATCGGGAATAAAGTATCAGGAGCAAAATTTTGTTAGGATCTATATTATCAGAAAACAAAACTTATGATAGCGTTGGAAACTTTAGAAACTCTCCGTTTCGTGTCAGAACCACTTAAAGTCTCCAAAAATAAAAGTATCAGGAGTAAATAAAGGAGGCAATTCGCAATTTGCATTCAATATTTCATAATGACACCTAAATAAATGCATTTATCGAAGAAAATCTAAAATAGAATTTGAAATTGAAAAGCTGAAAGGACATTGAACGTCATCCCAGCTTTCCATTATTTCTGCCCTCAGAATTTCCGCGGTGCGAAGCAGCGCAGCGCATCCACCCACCCATACACACACCCATACATACACCGCCCTGGTACTCGTCGCTTTATCGCCTGTTCTACCTTTCACGCCGAAAGCTTTTCATGTCCTCATCGATTTGATTGAAAAGCGTGCCCGCCGTAGTAGTCGTCGCCGACGCCTAACACGGTCTACTCATCGCATCTTTTCAGCTTCCCCCGCACCCTTGCGAAGACAGTGAATCTCGTATCTCACAATTGAATTCGCCGGCTAGATCCAGAAAATGCGGAGATGAATGAACGCATTCTTGGCAAATATGAATTTGTAATGTTTTATATTGCTAGTTAGATTTTATAAAGAGGAATCTCTTCTATTACCTCCTCGAGGACACACGTTCTGATCTCCTGATACTCCTAGTGATACAGATTCAAGAGCAAATTATTCTGGAATTTATTGGAATATATTTCTGAAGACTCCTTGAGGGCATTCATATGATTGGAATATAGTGGAAATCATGCTGCGCTCCTGATAAATAGATAATATTAAAATTTTTCGATTTTAAAGTTTTAGATATTTTCTATATAGAGATATACCTCTTCATCTTGACCTTTATCCCTGAAACTTTTGTAGAAATCATGTTTTATAATGTTTCTCACTTTTGTAAACCTAACAATAAGAGTAATTTACAAATCACTATAAGTTTACAGATTGCACCTAATACCTTGCAGTAATAAAATGTATCAGGAGCACAGAAAATGAAATAATCTATACTCTTAATATTTTGATCTCTTCCTGCAAAATTTTTCAAAAATAGAGTTTATCACTTCTACTATTTCCAGAAGTAAATATTTTACTCCTGATACTTTCTTTAAAGAACCCTTAAAACCAAATTAAACAATATGCAGCCTCAACCAAATTACCTAAGTAATTTAACCTGACAACTGCACATTGTTTCATGGAATATCCTCAAGCAGTGCACGAGTAAATCGGGTTTAAAGTTAGGAGGTAGCGTAACCAAAGCCAATGTACAAGTACGAATGGTTGTCCTCGGTACAAGTATCGTGAGCGTGCGTGTAAGGTGGAAGTGCACATTTGCGTTGGAACATCGTCCTTTGGGCGGTTTTGGACTTAGCAGGATTCAAACGGGAGTGGAGGAGGAGGAGGAGGTAGAGGGCGGTCGGTAATCCCTCGCCGATTGTTATTCCTCACGACGGCAATCCGGCCCGCGCGCGCTGTGCGCCTGATCCGTTCCGTGACGGCGCAGCGCCGCCGGAAACGCCTACGGTAATAGTCGCAGCAGAGGAGCAGCAGGATATCTATGCGCCGCGCGTTCTCCAAAACGTGTAGCAAATGTTTAACACGGCCCCCGAGTACAACGGCTACAATGTGTGATATTTCATTCGGAGTTCGTACATGCGTGTACTCGTATTGACTGTCGATGTTCTGCTCTCCTGTTTCGTATACTTTGTATACGTCCTACAGCTCCTATATTTCGTTTACCTCCTATACCTAGTCTACCTCGTATGCCCCGTTGTATTCGTTGCATCGAGGAGGTGTGTCGTATTATCTCCTGTTTTGTCCGCAATGTTCACCGTTTGTAGTTACTAGGCTATTAGTGAAAGTTTTCGAAAAAGTATCAGGAGTATATGAATGTACACGTTTCCTCCTGATACATTTTAAATATCAATAATGTCTCCTTAAGCTCTAGTCTTGAATAAACATGAGTAAATGTACTTATACCTAAACTGGTATCAGGTATGCATTTTTGTCAAATCAAAGTATAGAATGGACCTAACTTCACTTGTTGAATATCAGGAGAATATGACGAACAGTTTGAAGTATTTTTTTAATTATTAGTTTTAGGGTGTATCAGGAGTACATCAATTGAAGAATGTTATATAAACGAAGAACCTCCAATGCAAAAAGTATCAGGAGCATATGATTAAATAATGTAACAGGAGTAAAAATCCATGGTAAATGTTTCAATCTTAAAATATAACAAAGTATCAGGAAAACATGTGAAATTCTAATTTTGATATGAATTGTACTGGTACCTAACGAAATATGTCTTATTACGAGTAAAGTATCAGGAGCCCATAAACTCTAAACCTTTCTAAAATTAGTTATAGAAATTATCAGGAGCACGGTCATCTGGAGAAAGGGATGGACAAAATAAAGTTTAGGCTTACTCCTGATACAACATGGAGAATATTTTGTCAATCTTTAATCTAGAAGTAACAGGAGTAAATATACAAATTCGAAAGTTTTTATGTCCATTAAACTTCTGTTCTCCTGATCATTAATCATTTGTGAAGGAGTGCAACACTTTTTCATTTTGGCGGGAAACGGCAAAATTTACCCATAACTAGTCATATATATGTCTGAGCTAAATCTATCCGTGTCCCAAGGGGAGCGACAGGACATCCGGGATATCCCGGACGATATAAGCTGCAGCGCTGCATGAGACGCAGCGACCTGGAAGAAGGGATTAGTCATAACTGAAGCCATTGCAGTGGGAGATCCGTCTCTTGCGTCAGTTGCGTCACTTGCACACTGGGTAATGTATTGCATGTGCGCCGCTCCTATTAAAATATCTCTCCCCGTGAGCTGTACGCCCGATACTCTCGTGGTTCAAATGGAGAGGAAGTGTCGTTGGATTTGAGGAACGCGGAGCACGCTGGCGCTGCAGGGCGTCCGGGATGAGCTGCAGGTGCAGATAGAGACGATGGCGGCGGCGTTGGTCGACAATACCCGTATTGCAATCGAATCCTATCTTTGTGCAGTTCACTGGAATGGCGAAATTGAATTGACAAGAGATAAGCTTGCAATAAAATATCAATTTCCATAATTGATATTCGGTTTCCCATTCCAAATTCCGGATTCCGATTTCGGCATATGACATTCTCTTCTAATACTTACACTTTCTATCTTTGAAAGTATATAATTATACAAGGTGTTTTCATATTAGTTTGATTATATTTCTACAAGATGATTTTAGATTAGTATTAAGGGAATAGGAGGTGTTTCAATTTGTCAAAGAGGTATCAGGGGCACATGACATATGAAATTCATGTATTAAGTGGACATAACTTATTCTACATATTAGGAGAACATAAGGGACACTTAAAAAATAATCATCAGGAGTATAGATAAATTTGTGATGTTAATATCAAGTGAACTTAAATCAACTTAAGGAAGAATCAATATTTGTTGTAATGTATCAGGAGCACATAAACCAGATTCCCATGTCTATACCATGTCTTTTATGTTACTATTTTAGGAAGTAGCAGGAGTACATGCACCTGAAACATGAAATATGCATTTAAAAACTACCAAACAAAAAGTTTCAGCAGCACATAAATACATAAACTTTCATATTAGCAATTTCTAATCAATTTCTGATACGCTCTTACTTCTTACTCAGAAAAAAAATATCAGGAGTATAGATAAATCTCGAAATAGGCTTTATTTAAAGTAAAGTATTAGAAGCACTTAAATATATTCCATTAAAATGTCATTTTTAGAAAGTATCAGGAGTAAATTCATGTAAAGAGCATGAGAAGCTGCAAGGAAAAAGTATCAGGAGCACATAAACACTTTAATTGGCCACTTTTGTTCAGTTTCCTGTTACCCTGTTTCAACTTAACAAACTATCAACATCTAATTTCCATTTTCCAGTCTTTACAACTATATATATTTGCATCTCCTGCGTTGTTGTGCTCCTGAAAGCAACCACACTCTAACAGAAATGTAGCACAATTTGTGCGAATTTTCAGCAGTAAAGCATAAACTCGCCTCTCTGGCGCTGTAATGGCCATTTTTTACCCGTCGCCTAAATTTTATCAAAGGGCCGCTCAGAAAGAGGCAGACAGACGAACAGGGCTGCAGCAACAGTGAGTGTGTGCTGCATCCATTGCAGGATAATAAAACGTTCAACGTACAACTTACAATCGCTGCTGAAAGGAAACCGGCGCAGCGAAAACTGAAGCATCAAGTGAGTCTTCCGGAAAATTCCAACATAACTGCAGCAGAAACGCATCTTAAATGCCGCTGGATCTTGTGCGCGAAAAGCGGAATGTTAAAATTTACGACGTTATCAAGGGAAGCAAAAAGGAAATTCAAGATGAAACTATCGAAAATAATACTCTTGAAAGGAAAAGGCATAGAAAAATTATTTTAAGACAAGTTTATTTAAAGTTATTCTACTTAAGCTGCGCATGCACCAGGGCGGCTACCCCACCCCTTGTAAGCTCGCATTTTGTGTGCTTCGTCCACCAAGAGAACTTAAAATAAATTCACTTTTTACCCAGCATTCGAACGAGTAAGCCGCATTCTTTTCACCATTCTCTCTTCATATCTCGTGTTGTGTTATTTGTGTGTTGTTGCCGAGTATTGTCGGCGTGTCGGACTTAATGTGCGGGTTAAGTCAGTAAAGCCTCTAACCAAGGCCCCGAGAACTTACAACTCGCGGGTCATAATTTCGTTAAGACGCGTGATAGCAAACAAACATCAATTTTGCTTGGAAAGGAACTTTTAAGAATTGTGAAGAGCTTCTGAGGCTTTGGACAAGGATCAGGAACACATAAAATATATAAGAAGTACTTTCAGTAAATCAGGAACGTAGAAAATGTTCAATTTTTGTGTAAATTTTCGGAACGTTTTAAAATTCGTTGAGGGTTTTAAGGCTCTCTAGTTTGGGTTACATGTGTTTTTTTACTTTTACTAGGTATGTCGGCGTCTCCACCAAATCTGACGATACGGCGGTCTTCACCAAATGTAGCGGTAGTTTTCGCACGGGGGTTTTCTTTTAAGGATTTACTCGCTTGGCTGTTTGCTACTTTCATTCGACATTCTACCGCGTTGTACCTGGGATACTTATAAATGGTATTTACCATTCATTGATGGACATCTCTGGACCATACGAGGACAATTCAGAGATCTTGGATGATTTTTCTGCTCTACATGGCTGTTCAAACTAAATAGGTACCTTCTCGCGCTGGTACTTCACTCGTGCTGGTTAGCTAGGCTGTGGGGTGCAAGACTATGGGGATGGCTTCAAGATGATGAACACTCACATAACACACGAATAGTTTGAACGTAACAATATATTGATTTAACACAAGAACCTCTTATACACTTCTAAATGTTACACAGTTAAAGAACACATGACCGAACAACTAGTGACATACTAGCTCACAAATGAAGTCCGAACTGACTAACTAAGACTAATCGAGTCTACTGTAATGACTGTCCAAGCAAGTACCCATTCACTAACTAACTGCCTCTGCTGCCCCTTGGTCATGGCGCGTGGTACCACTTTTTTGTTTGATTTTACCAAGTATCGACTGCTATGGTCATTAGCTCTATTCAATTCTTTTTCAATATAATTAGTCATATTAGAGGCTAATACTATTGATAAGAAGAAGAATTCACTTTACTATGCATCTCCACCGAGAATCGAACCCGGGACCTCGTAGTCTGTAACCATAGACCAAAACACTGCGCCACTTGGCTGGACGTGGTACCATTTGTTTTTCCAAGCATTGCTTAAGTCACGTACGTACTTCTGTCTTCAGTTACTTGTTTGTTCGTTACTCTTATCTTGTGGTGCACATATTTCGCCCGCGCACATTGCTTGTCGATACGCCCCTTGAGCATACGCCTCCTAAAATTATTTCGGTTTCCTAAATTTACATATAATCTCATATAACACAAAACATGCCTTTGGATAAAACTTTCCAGAAGTGATTTTCCTGTTAATTAATATGAATTTCTTAATCAGCTTTTCGCATTCATGGAAGGATAGAAATAACAAACAAACACATCACAAAGGATAGAAATAAAGGCAGAGGAGTATTTCTTATAAATTGCACTAGAAATTCTTAATCGAGTTAGCATTGTCAAACTGAACAATGACAATAATATAAGTAATGACTATATTTAGTATCAAAATGCAGGCGGAATAATCCAATTTAAAGAAATCAGCAGCTGTGAATTTCGGGGCAAATTGAATAGCGATGTTTTTCAAATGCATCCAGAAATAAATCCGGCTATTTCCATTTGTAGTTTCCTTGCAATACCAGTGTATTTTCATGTAGAATTTACTGACGATTGCTTTTCCCAATTCTTTTATTTGCGAACATTTTACTATTATACGCGTCCAATAAAACTAAAAAACATTAATTATTTATATGAAAACAACCAATAAATACATGAAATATGTTATATAATAAGGTATAATCGATGGCTGCACAAAACCGATTAGAAATATGTTTATACCATATTAAAGTACATAAAAATGGAAATAAATTGATATATGTGGCAAATTGTTCGATTGAGGGTTAAGGGTGAAAAACTTCTATTGAAGTTCAGATTTAAATTTTCCTAAAACAGCTTATTTTAAAAGCAATATAAAAGAGTTTTACCGTAATGACATTGAAATAAGTTTGATACCATGAGAAAGTAGAAGAACTGGGGAGCATTTTGATGTTTGTTTTATCTTCATAGCTTCATATTTAATATGAAAAATCTTGAACAAAAGAACTCCTCGAAAACTGAGAGCAAGCGCTCGTACCGAGCGCACCGACGGATAATTTTGGCCCACGCTTGGCCACAGTGCGCCGCCTAAATTCGGCTCGCATTCACCAGTTTATTATTTTTAATTGAATTAAAATAATTATAAAGTACTTACAACATTTGTAAAATCCACCAAAAGAACAAAAAATATCTTCTGTACGGTCCATATTCCCTTCCCCCAATACAAAAACATCATAATATTATTCAACAAATTTGTATAAACCGTCACAGTGTCAACAAACACATACCAACCAAATATTGCATTCAAACATTTAACACTATCTTGCAAACCTTCCTGTATATCCATTAAATCCCCCAAATGTTTATCGGAAGCAAAAACAATAAATTTTAGAAAAACTTCACATTCCAGTATCTTATCAGTTAACAGACTCAAGTAAAAACCTAAAATATTCTTCTTAACAAATTCACACCAAAAATAACCAATGGCACTGAAGATGTCGCAATCTCCATATAGGATACTTAAATATAAGTAATATGAATACAGAATCATGTAAACAATAAATATTAGAACATAATATGTCCATTTTTGCTGCTTCAGACGAAATGCCGGATGTTTGGCAAATGAGTTGATAATTTTCTCATTGTTTGCCTTCAAACGAAGATAAGACGATGTATAAATGTTGATGTTTATTAGGATTACCGAAATATATATTAGGGTGAATATTTCCTCGATGATTAACATAATCTGGCCGGTTTTCTTCGGTTTTGTTGACTCCAGTGCCTTCATCATGTATTGAGCCTGAATGTTTATGACATAAACATGTTTGATTATAATTAAAAGAAGGTGGATTAAGGCTGAGAGTTTGTGTAGTATTGGATGGGTTATTAGGTAATTGGATGGAATAATTAAGAAAGATTTAGCTATATTTGTTAGATAATTTTCCATTTTTTGTGTGGTTATTAAGGTTGAAAATGTTAACGTTTTTACTCTTCGAATTATTGTGAGGGAATGAAGTAATGATTTTTATGGTGTTCAGACGAGGAGGCATATTCTTTCAAAATATTATGAATGTAAATATAATTATGTTTGTTTATTTGTTTATTGTGTTTTATAGATTTTTGTACGGGTTCTATAGATTTTCCTTGTTTTTGTTTTCTAAGCATTAAACGAAATATTTGTATGAAAAAGAAAGAGTTACAAGGTCATTAAAGGTAAAATCTGGCATTACTGGAAGTACCCCTACGTTTTTTAGAGAGTATGATTCCTTTGAAGCATGTGTTGCCCCTGTTTTCTTGCTTCTGTTAGTGGGCTAGTCTTTCTAGTTTTGTTTCAAGCCATATTGTGATAAATATCAGTTTGGCATCGATTGGGATCTCTAGAATGGTGCCATATCTGTACTTTTATTTAATCAGGAATTGGGGCCCACCTGGGAAGCATAGAAGGCAGCGCTACGGCCTACCACGCAGGAGGACGGGGTTCGAGTCCTTGTGGTTGGCACTCCAGAAGTGTGAATTTCCGTAAATTTACACTAAAACCACTTACAAAAGTCCCACAATAAACCTGTATAAAATAATAAATATTAGTACAGTCATTCTAGGATATATGCTTGATAAGCTTAATTTAATTATGTCTTAAAATTCTTCTTGGTTATGAAATTATAAGCCATCAAAGTTGCGTCAAGAGTACTAAACGTAAGAATACGATAAATATTAAATAATTTAATGTTTTTCTTCGCTCTAACTTCTTGACAAATTTGTTTCATATCACAGAAATATACATAATTATTCTATACAGATTCCTTTATAAGTATATTTTTAGAGAATCTAAAAATTCCACTTAGTGTTCCAATTATTAACCATCAAAGTTGATAAATATGCTCGAACTCATGAAAGATGACAAACTTCGAAAAATCAACATATCTTTTCGAATACCCTGTGTAATACCATAAAATTATCAATATATGTTGGTGATATGAATTGATTTTGCATTTTAATGTCCCATTTTGCCCTATACGAAAATATACATTTATTACTTAATAGAATTCAATAAAGTTCAGTAGAATTTGGTAGAATATATCAATTTGTTACATTGTTCCTTAATACCACTAAATAATTCGAGACCTAAACACAAAATGTCCCAAATAATCATCAACCAAACATTAAGCAGCCTAAAAGCTGACAATTCCCAACACGAACAAGGTGTTAATATCGCACTATCCCCTCTTGTCCCAACCCCTTTCAGAAGCCAATAGAGAATCCTCTCTAAAACCCACCTATTCCACCATCTGCCAAACCCTCCAACTCCATCCAACCCCAACTTCAACGAACGGAAATATGTGCGACTATTCCACTATCCCAAAAACAACTAACACTTCATGTCTCTTCGGTCCCTCATCTCTCATCCCCAATCCCAGTCATTCTCAACCTATTCTAAAACACTGAAGCACTAAAATGAACAAAGAAACACCATCCGCAAATACACTCACAGCCTCATCCCAAAGGGATAAAATAACTGGAATCGGTTAGTTTAGCAAACCAACCAAGTCTAACAGGATAGCAGGACATCACATCGCTGTTGGAAGAATATCCAAATCCCACTCACGAGCACAAACAAACCACGAAACACCTAACATATAGTCTTGCGTGAGAGAGAATACCAAGCGAAATAGTCTCACACCCGCCATTCTTCCGTGAAATGACCATCCACGACCCGGCATCTCGCCGAAGTTGTTTAGCGTCCTATTTGTCTAACAATGTTACGGCTGATGTCCTTGGAGGACAAACGGCTGCGCTTATCCGGGTGGTCGAGTGATTCCAGAACGACAATATGCTTCGGTTCTATGTTGTGGTAGAGTTGGCGTGACGAGCGCCATGGAGGATAGGATAATACCTACTGTTTTCGATGGGAAGGGAATGTCTCCCAATGTTTTGTGCTGCTATTGGGAAAGGGAGTGGAAAATGTGCAAACTGTCCGAGTGTCATTTCCAAAATGGATACGGCTTGACAACGAGTTAAATCGTTTGTAATTTATTATTAATTTGGTAGACAAAGAATATGGGTTTGTGTTTGGGATAATAGGAGGTAATTTATCTTACATTCAAGAAATATCCCTAAAATTTGAGTTTACGTGTAACTGAAAATGAAAATATGGGATAAGTGCGTTAGAATTAGTTTAAAAAGCCTTTCTTTTACGTCAGTTCGCGCCACCGGCGCTTTTAGGTATTTTGGTACAAAGTGATATTGGGGTTGGTAGTGCCGACGCATGCTTAAGTCGCGCATGCGCGGCAACCCCTACCCTATTTGTCATATTTACGCTTTTTGTGCCGAACCTTTGGTGAGTCTTCAAATAAATACTTCGAAATATTTTCTATTTCTCTACCTTGCCTTTCTGCCCGTTTGTCACGCAAGCTAAACCAAGCGAGTTAACCCCTATTCAAAATCATCGATCGTGACAATATCTTAAAAGAATCAGGAGCTCAGCTTGTAATGTATTGGAAACAGCCATATTTTTGAGAAAAAGTGACCTGACAATCATTGAATTCCCTCAATATACTCTAATCCTTCTCTGAGACTCCAAGAATCTCAAATTACATTACAATTATCCCAGATGCTCCTGTTAGTTGCCTTAACAGAATAAAATCCTGATCAAATATCTGAGTTTTTTCTTCTATTTCTGTGTCTGCAGAATCAAACTTCCATTACAGTCTGCTACTGTTCTTCCGAATTAAGTTTAGTCAGCTTTAAGGTACCATATATGCAGAAAAAAAAAACTCATGTACTCCTGATTATACGTTAATCTTTAGACATTACTCCAGATTTTTCAAATTTTCACAGCACAGGAACGTCTATAATACATATTAATTCCACCTTCATTAATTCCAAACATATTCTTACACGACTGCTTTCCCAAAACTTGGTATCAGGAGCACATAATTTCACAAAGCAAACTTTACAAACCTCAACAGACAAACACAAGTCTTATACATTCTCTGACTCCAAATCACGTTCCACCATACACAATCGTACTCTTCTGACTTCTGACTTTAATCAGAACATTAAATTTGACAAAGCAACCGAAATATATAAATTGTACCTCCTCGCTAAACTGCCACCACCCACTCACCGACGTTAATCGTTCAATCACCCTTGATAATCTTCTCATCTTTGGTGTAATAGCGCCTCTAAAATAGTAGTAGTAACAGGAGTAATTGCGGTAACAGGCGCAGTGCAATAACAGGCGTAAATCAGCGTCAATGAGCGTGAAATTGTGTGTCGTTACGCCGACCGAAGGTGTCGTAACTATAAACGCGACGGGATGCCGATACCCCAACGACGACAGACTAACCCTGAAGTAGTCCTTGCGTCCTTGATACACGTACACAGCCAGTGGTAATCTCATGCTGGGATTACGATCCGTTTTAAGATTAGCGCCTTCTGCATGCGTCACAACATAGGGTCATAAAAGTTGGAATTGTTTCGGGTTCGTATTGGGCAATTTAAAATTTTATAAGAAAAGCAGGTTAGGTAAGATTCTGAATAGTTTTCTAGTTGTTATTTTTTTGTTAAAAAGATTAACTTAGGAGAATGTAATAAATCGTTTGTCCGGGTGAAAAATGAGTATTCTTGAGCTACGATGAAAACAACGTCTAATTGTGTGTGAAAGGTCATGTACTGTAAATAGAAGAACAGGAGAACAGGAGAACAGCAAGACATAGGAGGACAGCAATAAAATAATGCCGTCGGAGGAAACTTTAGCCTTTCAAGATTAACTGCTTGACATTTACGATCTCTGAGATCAAGTGTAAAGTAAGGTCAGAAAAATGGAAATTGCTAACTTTTTCCGAGTATCAGGAATAATGAAATAAAGTATGAGGGGTAAACATCGAATGAAATAAAAGTAGTGACAGAAAAAGTAACAAATAAGAAAACCAGAAAAAACGCAAATGAAGAAAGGAATTACCAAGCTCAGATTATTAGTAAAGAACTTAAAAGTATCAGGAGCACAGACATGATTGAAATTTTTATGTGGATTAAATATCGGAAATATTGTCGGAGAAACTATTGCCCTGATACAAATTATGTTAAATAAATGTCTCTACTTTTTATATTTGTTATTTATTGATTTTGTTCCTGACACTTTTCTCTTACCAGGGTTGCTCCTGATACGTTTGATTTAATGACTCTGCAATCATCAAATTATCTCAATATACTCCAAATGCTTCTTCAAGACTCTAAGAATCTCAAATTTCATTACAATTGTCCCGGATGCTCCTGTTACTTGTCTTAACAGTCTTAAAATGTCTTAAAATCCTGATGAAATGTCTTACTTTTTCTTCTATTTCTGTTATATGAGGCATCCACGGGGCATTCAAACTAGAAAAAAAACGCCTTTACTCCTGATACTACGTTTCTAACGACAGAAAAAGTAACAAATAAGTAACAAACAAAGTAATAAGTAACAAACATGAAAAAAATGTAGAAACCAAGTTCAACTGAGAAGTAAACAAGTTGAAAGTACCAGGAACATAGAAATGTTTGAGATTTTAGGTGGATTAACTATCAGGAGTAAGAGATTAAACGCATCGAATAAAAACATGTTTATAACGCCAGATGCAAACAAGTCAACAAGTAAACTTCACACATGCAATCCATTTTTTTATGCACAAATCCCCAAACACCAGACGTCCGAACCGCGCGGCAAACGCAAATACCAGGAGCGCATGATGCATGGAATTGCCGGAAAAGCGCAGTTGAAATACGGACTATCGCCGTGAAAAAACGCAACTGTCAACATTTTTATCGCTTTACCTGCCGCCTCCAATCCAATCCCCATGACGCTCTGCGCCCAACCACCTCTTGCAACTATCATCTACCTCCTCCATTGTGCCCATCCGTATCTCCCATCTGTTCTGTGCGTATCTCAATTTCAAACATTTCAACGCGCTTGTCCAGCGACAAAAATGGAATACAAACCGATGGATTTTTTCACGTACGCTATTGACGTTTGCGAGCTGCTGAGGATGTGGGGTGGCTGGCTTTGAATTCAGTTTGCATGCAATTCTTTTTTGTCTGTTGCTGCCGTGCTCCTGACAAAATCGGCACGCCAACATTTCCAATTTGGCTGGTTTTGGAAGGTCGCACAGCCGGCCTCCTGTTTGTTTTTAACGGGAGTTATTCAAATGGCGCGCGCGTGCCGCATGTGTGCGGCATGATTTATATGCTGATTGAAAATATATAGCGAAATGTATCAGGAGCGCAGGATATTAAATTTTGCCCCGCGGATATCTCAGAAACAAAACAACGTAGAAATATGCTGTTTTCACTTTCGGATTGGAAATTTATTGCGCTTTCTAAAATTGTAAAGTATTTTCTTTTGTGATGAAGAATACTCTTGATGCTACCATGTTTTTTATTCTTTATTAAAATTTAGACAAGAAACGAGGATAGTTCAGAAATAACTCATGTTCTGAAATATCACCTTTTTTAAATGTAATTATA
>WSZQ02068348.1:10505-22561 GCA_019419845.2 Weissflogia rhopalogaster
ACTTGTTACCAGCGCATGCCCAAAAACGCCCAAAAACAACCGATAAAAGATGTAACATATGTTATAAAACAAGGTACATTCGATAGCTGCAGAAAACCGATTAGAAAAATATTAATACCATGTTAAAGTATATAAAAACGGGAATAAATTGACATATGTAGCATAATGTTCGATTGACGGATTAGGTGCAAAACCCCTATTGAAGTACAGATTCAAAATTTCATAAAACACCATTTTAAAATTTTAAAAGCAATATAAAGGAGTTTTATCCTAATGGGATTGAAATAAGATCGACATCATGAGAAAGTAGAATAATTGGGGAGCATTTTGATGTTTGTTTCATCTTCATAGCTTAATTTTTAGTATGAAAAATTTTGAGTAAAAGAACTCCTCGAAAATTTTGAAAAGAACACACGCGATCGCTCACTACGAGCGCAAATGTATTGTGGCCAAAAACGGTCGTTTTCCATTCTTGTAACGTTATATACCATAATTATTCAATTGATGCTCTATATTCATTTATTAATAGAACATTCATAACATGTATGACAATATTTACAAGCAAAACCTAAAGAAACAAAGTTAAAAAGAAGTTAAAAAGTTAAAAATTAAAAAAAAAACAACTTACTTCCTAGAAAGAAAAAACTATTAAAAGTGTCATCAAACATCAATCATCCTTCATGTCGTCAATAATTTCCTTAGCATTAATGACTGTAATACTCCTAATGCATTTTAATGACCATAATGTCTTCCACTACCCATCATAACCTATAATCCAAACTACTAAACGCATCCGATGCGCACCTAAAAGAGGCACGAAAAAATACGTATGTACGTACTCAGATGCTAGAGCATACATACAAAATGTCTAATTGTGCATCGACAAGAAATTACATCTCTTATCGTTGCATCTCGCGCACATCCAGTAGTATTTGCGCATGCGCAAAACTCTCAGCTCAGCTGAGCGACGCGGTCGTAATCTCGCTGAGTTGATTGCGGTGGCACATCGTCGTCAACATCCAATGCGTCCGACGCAGTCAGTATTCGCTGGAAATAATTGGAAGTTATGCGCATATTCGGTGCGTAAATGTCGTTTCTAATTACAATTAGTACTTAATGTATGATAATTTAGGCTCGACGAGTTTGCGCGGTAACAATTTCGCTGTGCGCTAAACAACGTAGACTTTATCGACGTTTTCATGTGGTGAAGTATTTCGTCCTTATTGCAAATATTCAATCTTTTTCGAAATTTCAATATTTTATATGGCAATTAATAAGCTTGTTACTAGGTGCATGAGGTATTCGTATGACAGGCAGAGAAAGAAACGTTAGCGTTCTTTGACATGCGTGTGACACGCACATGTCAGAGAAATAAAAAAAAATCTCACATAAAACTTGAAAGGCAAATCTGTCGAAAAGTGCGTGTCGCTTATTCTAAGAGATTAATCGGTAAAATTGAATAAATTTGCATTGGAATGTTTTAATTTGATTATTTTTCTTGAAATTTATAGGTTATTAGGATTTTGTTTTAATTTAATATTGACATCGTTAAATTTTTGTAAATTTATAGTTTAAACTGTTATACATAGATGGCGCTACTGCTAATTTAAAATTTACTACCGTTTGCATTGCCTAAATTGCTCTTTATCAATCTATATAATGTAATAATCAATTATATTCATTTGGATAAAAAAAATAGTTTCAAGGCTATAGTTAATAGATGACGCTACTTTGTTTTGTAATTCAATAATACTCATGTAGATGGCGCCACTATATTTTTAAGAACTATAGTGTTACTTTTATTATCGGAATGGTCAGTCAGGTTAATTAATCCGGCCTTAATACTGGTTTTAAAAATATATTAAAGAAAACAAAATATCGGTTCGGCCACATAGATTATCGGTTCACAATTGGTCATGGAAGAGAGAGCGAGCCGCTGTTCGTCTACGTCTTTTATAGTCATTATGACATTACGACATTTTATAGTTATTATGACAGACTTGAAAGAAAAATAGTACGATACATAACTGGACCAATAACCACAAATGGGATAAAAAGAAGAAAGACGAATAAAGAAGTGGAGAAAGAACTAAATGAAGACACAATTATTAAAAGAATAAAATACCAAAGAATAAGACGGCTTGGTCACATATGGAGGAAAAATGCCACCGAAACTGTCAAACAGATAATGGAATGGCGACCCACCAGTAGGCGAAGAATAGGAAGACCCAAGTCTGCATGATTAAGCGAGGTGGAAAAAGACGTTTAAGCGATGGGAATTACCAATTGGAAAAGAAAAGGAAAAAAATATTAATGGAAAGCTCTAACGCGATAACTTAAGTAAGAAATGAAGAACTTAGGGATTGATCACCCTTATATTAATATGATCAGCAAGCCTCACATGAGGCTATACCCGAGAGGGTGACACGCTTATATATATATGACAGATGACTCCCTCTTCTTTCGGTATTATTTGTAATTTGAAGTATTTAACACTCGACCACTCCTGACTTAAACGCGTCCTCGCCGTTTACACGTAGTCATTTACCCAGCCAGGTCGCCGTTAATTTCACTTCGGTCTTTCCGGAAGACGGGTTCTTCTGTTATCCACTGGAACTTGTTCTGGCAAATAGTCCGGATCGGTCTCAAATTCATCTTGGTGGTTGTCGATTACAGGATCTCCACTAGACTCCTCTATCTCCTCGATTTCAAAATCATCCTCGAACGTTTCCACAGCACCGATTCCCATCATCGTTGTTCAAATTTCTCACCCTATAGCCGGTACAACCTCCTCTATGACCAGAGGTCCTCGATATGGTTCTTGGAGTTTGGTTGACTCTCCAGTGGCAATCGCTGGACGTTTTACTACCACAATGTCCGCGATGGCGTATCGAACTCCGCGATATCGGCTCTTGTCATAGTTCTTCTTCTGCTGTACCTGACCCTGCTTGATTCTCTCAACGACCTCCTGGTGTACTTCCTGGGAATCTCTGCGCGTCACATGCTGTAGTAAAGCTCATGTAGATGGCGCCACTATATTTTAAAGTACTATAGAAACATTTTAAAAGATTTTTTTTAATTAATCCTGGGCGGTTAGTCGCCACTAGCACCACCATGAAAAGATTAAAATTTAATAGTAATAATAATAAATATATTTTAATGGCTATCGACCTTTAAGATCTTTCCGCCGATATTAAAATTTAATATTATCATTATAAATGCATTTTTAATAACGTCTTTTTTGATTTTTCCATCCGGCAAGCGTCGCCACTGATGAGTTATCGCATCATCTGCTAATGTATTCATATGGAGCGTGTTTTCAATCGATAATTTGTTAATACATTTTTTATTTAAATTGCAGCACCGTCACAGCAGCACCGCTCTTGAGATGACTTACAACCGTCTCACAACGCCGAATATTGTGGTGCGGATAAACGCTGCTGGCGGGCACAGTTTATGGGAAAACGATTTAGTATAATTACAATGTTTCGGTTACAAGAGGTCTCAACACTTATATACGTGATTAGCATATAAATATTAACGCTGTGATGTGTTATGAAAGTGTTATGAAAGCGTATTTATATAAAATTTTCTCGTTTTGTTGCAGTTTATGTCAATGATGAAATTGAAAGATAGACAACACTAAATGCATCAAATAAGTAAGTTCCTTTATTTCTTGTTATTTGAAATTTTTGGTGAGACAAATCTAATTTAACAGAACATTAAAAATAAAACCTGGTCAAGTATAATCTATGCTAACTTCATATTTTACAACGGGAATGCCATTCTTGGAGCAAAGAAGATGCTAAAAATTGATAGTGCCATCTATTGAATTCTTTGGGAGGCTTTTAACGATTTTTTTTAATGCAAGTTATATACCTGGATGTATTAACTTATTAAGTCGTAGTGTAGGCAACACACAAAACACAAACCTTAAGTCTGGTTGCCTGCCGTCATTGTTTAAATTATTTGTTTGCGCAAGTGTTTCGCTCCTCTCCTTCCTTCATGAATATTGTCGGGAACCGATGAAGATTGTTGCGTTATTCTAGACACCCGGCGATGTTTTCCATGTTGGGAACAATAGAATCAGACGTTTTGCAGAATTAGATGTTTATTCAGGCCACGCGATGCTGCCACGGCAGATTATCGACTCCTTAGCTTTCACGGAGCTAAAGGTGCATGCCGCACCCGCAGTTCCTAAGATTTGACACATCATACCGCACCTGTGGGCGATAATCCGGCGGCGGCACCTGCCACATGCAACTTCGCGTGGTATGACGCGTCGCGCAATAACTTCTGGGGCGACGATAATGTGTTGTGATTGGTATAGGCCCACGCAAAATATCCCACACCTAAACCAGTGAAGGCGGAGACACTTGTTATTGTAATTTAGTTCGTAAGATTTTTACATGAATAAAATCAAGTGTGCTCGCTCTTCTACTTGTCTGTACCTACCGACAGCGGGTAGTTGTCGACCTACAGTCGTCTGAAAATATTATCCTTCCTTGTTCTCAACAAATATGTTTAAGAGTTATTAAGTTCAGTAGTCTTAAGTTTAAGAAACAGTGCAGAAGAGTATTAAGTAAGAGTACAACAACAGTATTGTATTAGTAGAATTCGAACTGAAGAGTTCGAACAGTTATAAGAAGTATTAAATTATTATTCGAACAGTATTGAAGTTTAGTTCGAACAGATAAATAAAAGTAATAAAAAAGGATAAATCAAAAGGGTGGGTGGGTGACTGTGTGAAGTGGTGTGTGATAAATAATCACACTGTGTAATGCCCGCCCCGAGGACTCGAACCTCGTCCGCTGGCGTGATACTACTACCACTAAGCTACCCGGACGGGTTGTTTAATTATATTAATAATAAAGTGAAAATAACTACACAACAGCGTGGACGAATCTTTCGCTCATAGTACGATTAACATCATAATTCGTGGTTCTGGTTAACAGATGGCCTCATTGTGGGGACATGTCAAAAAGTATCGAAAATGACAGATTCGATACTATCGATAAGTATCGAAAATTAAAGTATCGATAAAAGTCGATAAGTATCGAAGCGTGGTATCGATACTTATCGATACCGATACTTTTTTTGACATCCCTAGTATTGGGGATATAGGAATAATAGAAATTCAAAAATTTAAAAATCAATGAAAAATGTAGGCACGTAATAGTTAATCTAATTCCCACCATGAGGCGGCACTTGACCAAAACGTAGGGTCAACCTGATCTACAGCGATTAATATAATTTAATCTATATCCTATTATAATCTAATAACCTAACATCACATTCCCGAAAAAAGGAACTTAGTTGTACTGTTGACGTGCAGATGGCGCTAGTAAACTAATATACTTTGTAGCACCATCTGGAATCTTTTGTACGTTTTAAATTCTTATTAAAATTTTAATCCAAAACAAGACGTTTGATAGTGAAGATGCAGATATGCAATCAATATTATAAAAAACAGATTTAATATAATCCAAAAAAAGTCTTGTTTTTTTTAGAACAAAAAAAAAACTTGATATATTTCTATTTACAACAAATTCCATTATACTTTTCCTCTTTCACACTGTTATCCAACGGGTTCTGTAATAACCATAACTGATAGAAATTCCAACATGAATAAAACAATGAAAAAAAAATTACGAAAAGGGAAATAAATAGCAATCATGAAAATCCAGCAATATCCACGTCTGCCTGATACATCTGTTATATTCGATTTGTACTTTGACTGGCTCTTGATGATATTGACTGTCTGTTCTCTCTTGAATGCCAAAGCCAGCGCATAAATATCTTGGCAATGGAGATAGCATGAGTCACCATTCGTTAATCACGTTATTTATCGTCTCGTCGCCCGTTTGTTGCAATATACGCGTATGCGTGTATGATGTGTGCAGAAATGCAAAACAAGGCAGCGCGACAACGCATCATTACTGCCGGCAATAATATTGCGCCAATACATATGTGTGTGTGTGTGTGTGTGTGTGTGTGTATCTGTTTGTGATTGCTGTCTACTTATCGCCAATCGCACCGACCGGTATATCGCAATATATCCGATAATCATACGCAGCGCATCATCCTCCACTGATTGACAATATGTCCTTACACCGATAATGGTCGTCATACAGGCAATTAAATCAATCAATTTAATCGTTGGCAGACATATTTATATGACTTAAAGATATGTACTTACTTAGAGCTATGCAACCAAGTATACATTAGTGAAGACGTATCAGTATGTTGCCCAAGAAAGAATGTCATTTCTCATAATATTCAATTTCTTATAATAATATATTACACATGATAATGATAGTTTAGGTTGTCTCTTATGAGGTTAATAAATCCTGATATTTGGGTTGCCTATATTTACTACAAAAATTTTAAAAACAAATTACGAAAAAACGGTTGAAGATAAATGTATCAAACAAAATGCTGTTCATACAATATTTTATAGTCTAAGGTTCTACCGATTCATTTTTCCAAAAGTTCTTCCCATAAAAAAGTTGTAAACAATTTTCGAAAATCTTAAATATTCCTTAAAATAACCTAAAAAAATAAATAAAGAACAAGATATTTCTTATGAGTTTGCATTTCCAATCCATGTACTTATTAATCCCCGTCGTCCAGTTAAAAAAAATTATGATAATATAAATTTAAAATAAATTTTTTTAAAGCAAATTACGGAAAAACGGCTGAAGGTAAATATATCAAACAAAATGCTGTTCGTACAATATTTTATGCTATAAGGATCTTCAAATTCAATTTTCAAAAATTTCTTCCCGCAAAAAAGTTATCAACAATTTTTGAAAATCTTAAATATTCTTTAAAGTAACCTAAAGAAATAAAAAAAACAAGAAAATTCTTATGAGTTAGCATTTCCAATCCATGTATTTATTAATCCCCGTCGTCCAGTTAACAATAATACAGTTAACACCAACAATTGCATAACTCATCACGCTGATCAGCTGATTGCCAATCGGGCAATTGGCGAAAATTACCTGTAACGCACGTGGCTCTGCGGCCAGGCATAAACCGTTGTAATGCGCATGCGTAATAGCTTCAGCTAATTGCTGAATACTGTACTGTCCTCTGCATTCTGAGCTGATGATGTTTGTGCGCGTGCGCTCAGGCCGCTGAAATGATGAGTATGTGTATTTGGCGCATTCCGAACGCCTCGGCTTCGATTTGATGCTATCGCTATTTATTGCTCTTATTATCTAATTATTAATATTTATGGTAATTTATAACTTACTTATGTGTGCAAACGCGCGCAATGAAACCGACGATGATCGGATGAAATTATTTCCTTATTAGATTCGATGTGGAATGCTAGGAAATTAATGCTAGGTGGAAGAAAAACGTGCTATGCATTTGGAAAAATCGGAGGAAAGTAGAACGGGCAGCGTCATCTACCAGGAAATCCGTAAAGTTGATTAGTAATGATATTCGTTCGATGATGGTATGTGAGCTTTGCAGAATTTTCTCGTTTATATTCGGTTTATATGTTTTTAATGCGATTGAATATTTTATATACATTTAACTGACAAATCAAATTTAAAAACATTCATATTTGATTGAAAATTGAAAGGGAAGAGTGTTTTTGACCACAAGATTGAAATAAAACTAAAGTATATTTTGTGGACAGTAAAAGGTTGAGCTTAGAAGAGAAACGGTTGTTGGCATGGGCTAGATGTGAAATGGCGGAACGGGGGCGAAAGATACGGATGGGTGTAGAGGAGTCTATACCGAAAGCCCGAAAATTTATTGCTCTTGTTGACTTTTCAAGTACGGTTGACCGCACCTTCATTGTTAAGTTAATCGTGTACAACACCAAAAAAAATTCAAAAATCACACATTCTTCGCGTGTAGAAATTGGGCTCACTACAGAAGTACCGCAGAACAGCAATTGAAAGTCCAACTCACAACGAGTAACAACCTTCCTGGTTAAAAACGAGGACTCTTGGCAAATAATGGAAAATTATATCAGGAGCATCCTAGCCGATAAGATGATAGATGAGCAATTTGAAGAGGAAGGTTATACATTATAACACATACAAGTCCTCCCGATATCCCAGGATTGGTAGTTCCAGGAGGGCGCGACACACAACTTAGTGTACATATAAAGCAACCAACGAGTGAGCCAAACAACCCTAATCTCCTCGTTCTTTCATAGGGTCACTTGCTCCGGTTAATACCATGCCGGCAACACCTCAGGAAAAAAAACACGCACTAGGTGTTGTAAACCATTTTTTTTACCTGGCCGCGTTATTAAAAGAGAGAGAGACAGACTGTCCATCGCGCTCTCTTTCGCTACTGCAGGGTGCATTGAACAATGCTGTGCCATAGCCGCGCTGGCTGTAGCGAGCGTAGCGAGAATGGCACAGCATTGTTCAATGCCGAGTGGTAGTGAAAAAGAGCGCAATGGACAATCTCTCTCTTTTAATAGCGCCGTCAGTTTTTGGAAACATCCAGTCCTCTATATTGCGTACTTGAAAATCCGACATTCGTTTGATAATTGGGATTTACAACTATATAGCCCAACAGTGTTTTCGGGGATATGGGCATGTCCCCACAACACTCCACTCATACAACATTATTAAAAAATATCCAATTCTCAACATTTAACACCCAACAACAACAACAACATTTTTTTGGTCTTCAGTGAGAATCAACTTAGGAAAATTTTAATGAAAATGAGTGCAAAAAATTCATTCAACCAATTACAATTTACCACAAAATATTCAAACCACTTATATTTAACCCACTAATATTTTCCATAATATTCCAATAAATTTCATACAGAAATTAATTTTTTGTCACTATTTTGACATTTTATAAATCATTCGAGGCTTTTTTTAAATTTAACATTTAGTAATGATTTATATGCAAAATTACATTCTTAAATTTACCGTGATACAATAAATAAAATCGCCTTGTCATCAATAAACTATTAATTCTACTGCTTAAACTTTTCTTTCATACTGAAACAAAAAGAACTCATCTTGGACAATTTCTACGCAAATAAACTCCAATTGTACACGCTCCATGGCTCATCAAACAGATCTTTTGCTTCCGTGCAACAATGTAACATTCTAACACTTCTTTCATTTCTTCAATTCCTCAACGTCAACATCGACGCTGATCGACTCGATGCGATTTCTGCGATCGGTGACAAATTATACGATGTCGCGCATGTATTTTTCGCACTCATCTCAATGTCAACAACATTGTAGAACAGCAGTGTCGTTCGGTCGTTACATATGTGCATTATTTATGCACAAAATCAAACAAATGCTAGCAATAGCAAACACAGTCGTGTTTGCGCCAAGCAGTACATCTATGCAAATCAAGCAAATCCAATGCTTTGCGGTCGCATTCGATGTTGTGATTTAATGCAAATCAATCGGTCAGGGTCACACCACTCTTGCGCCAGCTGGTGCCGAGGTTTGACCACAAACTGGGAGCAGTTTCTGCAGTTGCCGTTGCACTATCGCAGCAGCATGGAGCAGCTTAGCGCATAGCTTAACCATGCTTTAGTGTTGGTTAAGCAGAGTAAGTCAAAGTGAAGAAAAGTCGGCGGTGAAAAACCGGCCGCTGCGAATTCAATATGGTGCTTTTTACCTTCACCTTTACCTACAGGCGTCGATCGTTTGCATAAAATTAGCGTTATTAAAAGCAGTCGGGCGCGTCGTCAAGTTTACGCGACTTTGCACTGCGCTTTTTCTTATAGTTTTAGTGTTTTTATTGCGATTTGCGAGGTTTTACATGGAAATAAAATGTATTTTTCGTTTTCTTTGAAGTCGGCTTTTGATTTTTATGCTTCTTAAATCGTATTGCAGAGTCAGGTTATTAACATTTATGTTAATTAATAATATGTAATATGAATAATCTGAAAATGTTTATTTAAATGAAAACATTTAAAAAAATTTGCTATTTAAATAATATTATAAAATGTTATAAAAACAGTATTTGTAGGTTTTGAATTGTTTTTAGGGTATTATATAGCGAAGAATAAATTGAAATGGTATTTATAAATAAACTCTTATTATCTGTTGTTGAAAATTGTAAAAAGTATAATTTGGTGTTTTTTTTTTTAAATTTGCAATTTAAAGGTGTCTCCATCGACTTTTCAGTACGATATTTCAGGATGAATAGATTGATATGAAAGAGGATCTATTATTTTATAATTTTCGAAAAGAAAATTTCGATTATCATCAATAGTATACAAGTTACAGGGTGTTTATTAAGAAAACTATTAGATAAATATGAAATGTACTAAGTTTGCGTTTTTAATTTCTTGAAAAGAGCTTTCCTGATGGAATATTCTATAAATATAGAAAAGATATGAAAGGGTAGTTCTTAATATATTAAATAATGAAGAGAAATTTGAAATAGTATTTATAGGTAAAAAATATTAGCTGTTGTTGAAAGTAATAAAAAGTAAAATTTTGTGTTTTTTGAAATTTGCATTTTAAAGGTGTTTCTTTCGACTTTCCACAATGATATTTGAGGAAGAATTGATTGATATGAAAAGAGGAACTATTATTTTATAATTTCCAACAAGAAAATTTCGATTGTCATGAATAGTATACAAGTTACAGGGTGATTATTCATAAACTGATTAGATAAATGTGAAATATTTGAAGTTTTCATTGTTAACATTGTTTATGATCTTCCTGGTTGGACATTCCATAAATATGTAAATAATACGAAGGAGCAGTTCTTAAGTTGTCAAGTAATGAAGAAAAAATTAAAATAGTATTTATATGTAAAAAGTTATTAGGTGTTGTTCAAAGTTGTAAGAAAGACAATTTTGTGTTTCTTGAAATTTTCATTTTAAAAGGGTTTCTTTCGACTTTCCACATTGATATTTAAGGAAAATCGATTGATATGAAAAGAGGAAGTAGTATATTATAACTTCCCGAATGAAAATTTTGATTATCATGAATAGTTTACAAGTTACAGGGTGTTTATTAAGAAAACTATTAGATAAATAGAAAATGTTTTAAGTTTTCGTTGTTAATGTGTTATTGATGGCATTTCTGAAATAATTTCTGGAATAATTTGTTTGAGTTTGTGTAGATATTTGTTTTCTGTAACACAGATACAAGGTGTTGAGGTTATACCTAATAATGAAGGTCTTATTATATACAACATTCAAAATATCAACTGTTCACCTACTTAATTAACGAAAATTTTGATGTAAATCACAGTTCAAAAAAGAAGTATTTTATAACTTTTCCAAATTAAACACAATTTACATTAATTTCCTATTAGGTAAAACACAGAAATTGTAAGAATTACTTTCATAACATTAAAACTCCAAAACTTTCTAAACCTAAATATTGCAAAACCTGAAAATAAATCACAACGCCAAAAGCAAATAAATACAATATCCAATTAAAATAACTAATTAAATATTCATCTATTTGCTTTGCAACTTTCCTACACCGGCAACGGTCGCAACCTTCTAGGACGCTAAAAACGAATACTTAATCCTATCAAACGCTTAATTACGTCTAAAATGATTAATGTTGTGGCGACTGAGGCGACCGTTGACACGCATTTATTTATTTATTAATAAAACGCCAATCGCCAACTTCCAACTTCCAAACGTGAAACGCCAACATCCAAACCACGATAGCACATTTCACACGCAGGTGTACGCAATTTAAAAAAAAAAAGACGAACCTGATAAGCCTAATAAGGATTAAGGACTACCGTACGTGAGCCTAAAGTGCTTAACTTGTTCTTAATGGCATCATCTCTTCGCTGATTTGAATAACCTTAGCATTGATGCCTCAATAGGCTCTTGCATAAACTCCTCACCAAGAGCGTATTTTAAATTACGTCCTCGATATTCTAAATTGATTTTTTATCAACGGACTAAGCTTGCGGATGTTTTTCTCAAACCTCATTTTTGCGTTGCATAAAAAGCTTCAACCTGTTGGGTTTGCTGCTCTTAAATGAATCTTTGATTTGAATTAATGATATTAATGATTGGATTTTTCGTGACGGGTTCGATATGGTGAAATGATTTCTTGTATTAG
>WSZQ02068359.1:0-24825 GCA_019419845.2 Weissflogia rhopalogaster
CAGTTGTGGTGGCGGTGGCGAATTGGATCCAATTCGCCACCGCCACCACAACTGCCTGCGCTGCTGGCCGAAATCTAAACATCCGGCCACATGGTTTACGTCCCGGTGCCTCCACCAAAACATTTAGTGCGATTTTCGACAATTCCGCAAGCCGCACGTATCAACTAAGAATGTGCACAACTTTGAGGAATACTCGTTCACCTCTCTAGATTATAAAATAATGTTATTTACACTAAACATAAATTAAAGGTTCTTGGGAAAAGTTTGCAAAAAAGAAATATAAAAAAAGTATATGATATTGATGTAATCAAAATTCGATTTAAAATTATTGACAACTTCATAAAACTTTTCTTAATTGTCGTAAATTATGCTGAAAATTGTGTAGAATAATAAGGATTCTTGCAACAATGTATGTTCCTTGGCCGAAAGTTTAGTATTGTTTTCTTGATGATTAAATGTTTGGCACTGGGTTTAATTGCATGACTGGGAATTTTTATTTTTTACTTGGGAAATGTTTAACTGTGAATATCTTGATTTGTCATCTTTTTCCTGATCTTTTTTTTTGACAAATTTACGTTGTGGAAGTGAGCATATTTTTTCATACGAAATGTGTGGTGAGGGGAATTCCAAAAATTGGAAACATTGCCAATTATTGGAATAAAAAAAGGGATTCAGTGAGCTTCCTAGAGTTTGCAATATTCGGTATTAAATTCCGATGAACTTGCAAATGTTACAGATTAATCATCTGAAACACACCATTTGACAAAAAGTATTTGACGTGACTTTTTCACATGGCTTGGCTATATCCGATGAATTTTTTATATACAACATGTTTAACCTAACCTATCAAAACCTAACCCCACCTAACCCAACTACAAAATAAAACTATTTGCAAAAACGAAAAGTAAGGAAATTTACGAAATAAACGAAACAATAACTAAAATAAACAGGATGAACTCTGAAATAAACAACACTCTATTGTTGTACAAACTTTAACAATTCGTTAACGCAGTTTGAGGCTGTTTAAATGTTTAAACACAACTGTACAAAGTTAAATTAAACCCAACGCTTTCTTTTTGGTGTGTTATTCCAAGCGATGCAAAAAAGTGTTCCGTCATGGCAAACAAAACCACGAGAGATAGGATTGATTGAGACCAAGACAGAAAGAGAGGGACAGGGATAGACAGGAAGAAAGAAAGAGATAGAGTATGATAAAGCTAGGCAGAGACAGGGTATAGAAAGAGCGAAGAGAAAAAAAAAAGAGAAACAGTTTTTGTTGAATAATTTACGTCATGACAATGTGAGAATGGTTGAGAGAAAATCGGAAAGGACAGAATATTGATTGATAGTCATCTGCCACTCAGTAACCAACTCAAGTCGCATGGGATTCGGTACACCCAACTCAATGCTACTTCAATCTAATTGAGTTCGATTCGATAGTTGATGCGATGGTTGGTTGTGAGCTTGATTCTGATATAAGTAGATATTTGTAACCTGCTGAATTTGGTATTAGTTGGAGAGATTTTTAGTTTTATGGAGGTTTGGGATGTTTTCTGTTTTATGGAGATTTAATATAAAGAAAAATGGATTGAATAAAACTAAGGTCTTAAAACTTGGAAAATACAATTAGGTCAATTCTATATATTTTTATGGAGGTGTTTTGATGATAGTGCAGTATTAAAACCGCCGTGTTATAATTCTTGCAATTTAAGCCATGCCTTTCAACCAGAATTATCAACAGCGTTATCAACGCTAGGACGAATTAGTACCTCAAGAGTCGACGAGTCATCCTCTATACCCACGCTCTCCATCATTGCGTGTGGCTACACCCTGGGTTTTGGGTCACATCTGTTTATTGACACGCAACGATCGAGAGTTTACAATATGCTAATTGTAAGACGTAAAATACAAAAGTATTGCAAATCTATACTAATTTACAAATATAAAGGCAATGGAAACGTAGGCAACAAAACAGGCCAAATATTGTCTCCCGATTTAATGCACTTAAAATGCGTGTTTATGCTCTCGCGCAGTAACAAAGTCAATAATAGTTAGAAAAGACAAAATAATTGTTGATTTCTTTAGATATTTCAGAATTTACTAACAAATTTTACATGTTTTAATAATATTACCATAATTTTATAAATATTCATTTTTTGAAAAGTAAACAAAAATAATTTGACATTAAATTTACATAAGTAAGATCATGATACTCGTTTTTTCAGATTGTATAAAGGTTTTACATGATAGATAATAAACGCACACTATAATTTTATAGTAAAATATAACAATATCAAGAATAACAATGGAAATAAGATAGTTTCAACTGTTATTTCACAAGCATGTTTACCTACAGGTGGTTGATATGAGGGGAAAGGAAATTTGAACAGAAACTCTTTGGAATAAAGAAAACCGGCGCATCCACGAAAATGAATGACAAAGCTTTACTTACAGATTCTTAAACTTTACAGTCTTATTATGCAGAAAACATAATATCATCTAAGAAGACATTATCTTTAAGGCAATACTTTTATGGATTAAAATTTAAATTTAGAAAGGATATATTATCGTACATTGCTGGTGCCGCACATGATACATGAATTAACAGTGATTTCTCTTATTATCATTAACTTTCATAAATTTCGCATTTCAACCGTGTTTGCTTTCCTTCCCCGTTAGGACTGACAACATTAATCTAGTAAACAAAAAAGTATTTCATCCTTTCTTTAATCTTATCCTCCATCAAGTTCCATCAACTGCGTCAACTCCCTAAATTTCCTCCAAAGAAACCTAAATTTGATATAGGAGTAACAGAAAAACGGTAAACAAGAAACGCTTCTATTTTCTCCCTCTTCTTTATCAGCATAGGCAAAAGAAATACTGTGTTAAACGTATTTAATTTTAATACAAGATGCTAGCGAAAAGACGAGGCAACGAGGCGTGGGATGGTGAAGAGAGGAGGTGGAACACTTTACCGGCGGCGAGCCGCAGCAATCACGGTCACGAAGACGCTTTTAAGTAAAGTGCGCGCGAATTTTGTGTTTTTAGAGGCTTACCTTGTTCGGTGGCGACGGCGCCGGTATCATTGATGCTGTTGGTGAAGGCGCCGATAGCGTTCAGACGCACGGCGCACTCTTCACGTGCCTTCGCAATCTCTTGCTCGAGTTGTTCCATGAAGGCTGCTTCAGACATTTTCAGGTTGTATTTTTTCTTCTCTAAAGCAGGGATGTCATTTCGATATGTTGATTCTGTAAAATAAAGGAAAACAGCTTACCAAGACCTTTCAAATTTATAATATCGCAACAAAAATGTATAAAATTAATTTTGGTTGAGTTTTTCATCTAAGATACACTGATATAATGAAACAGATATGAGTAAATGAGTGAAAGAAAGAGAAAGCTGTTATGCTTAGTCGCGAGCTCTAAAAAGAATTATAATCATGTATGGATTAGGATCATGAGCGGAATACTCTAAAAATAATTTTACCCGTAAAATGTCATATGAAAATCTCCCAAAATAACTTTAAATATCCTTAAATTTTATCATTAAATCTTCATGAAAGTTATTTTTATAAGAATAAAGTAAAATAAGTAGAGCAAAATAATTTTCTGTACATTATAATAAAAAAATATAATTAAAAACACAAAATGTTGGTTGTAAATTTCAACAATCCCCTTTCTGGCGATCAGTTATCATCCAACAATATTCACGCAATTTTCACATTTAAGCTGTAAATATTCATACTCATTCGAATGTAAATTGGGCCGTACATTTTTCTGCGAAATTTTGGCATTTGAGTCGGATTTTTTGTAATAAATTCCACCATTTTCCAACCAACGCATGATGACGATGATGGTGGTGGTGATGGTGGTTGGTGGTGGCAGGAAAAATGATAATCGCCTCTTTTGAAGCATCCTCCTGCAGCTCTTGGAATTTTCTTCGACTTTTCTTGCTTGCTTGCTCTTTTTTGCAGCAGCAACCGCCCGCACCCCTTGATAGAAATTAAATTTCAGCATCCGGACTGGAACGAATTACGCCGTCGCTTTTATTTGGCGCCCTGACTGTGTCGTCGGTTTTTTTTATACTTCATTTTTTCTTAATTGCATGACCACCGTTTTTTTCGTCGTTTCTCACCGAATTTACCCTCAATTTCAGTGCAATTAGTCGCATATAATTTCATCACTTTTGAGAAGCCAAATAATACCAGTCATTCTTCAGTTTTTAACTCAATTATTTTTATTAAGGTCTGATTGAACCACGGGTAAATAGAATTAATTCAGGCAGAGTTGAAAATGCCTAGAATTTGTGTTATGCGTTTATTTAGAAAATTAAAACATTAATTATTCAAGTTGTTTTCAGATTTGTGCTGTTTAATTTTTGTTTTTGCTTTTCACGGTTTACAAAACGAACAATAAAAATTTTTAAAAATGGAAGTTATAAATGTGTTATCTCGTTTAAAATAATGATATTAACAATCATTTTATGATTTACACTTCAATTTAGGGTTATTTAGTGACGTAGTATAGTTGAAGTAGCATGAACTTAATAAGCGCGTAACCTCATTTCCATGATGAAACATTTTCTGGTTAACCAATAGTTAAACTATGGAAGAATATTCCCTCAAAATTTCAAGTTGATAGCTGCACTGTTTACCAAGTGGTCACGATTGAGAACATTCTACCAAATTGATTTGCCACCATGAAAGTTCTTCTCATAGATAATTTAATTATCTAGAATTTGACGTCATTTGCTTTTTGAAAATTTATGAGTTTACATTATTTTTTTCGCATTTTAAATCAAATTAATATGCGATAAATGTACATTCAAGTTATAACTCTCTAATTTTCTGGAAAAATCTCAACTTATTTACTCTACAAAAACTTTTTGGCTTCTCGTTTTCGGTGAAAATTATGTATGCTAGAGTTTATGAAGCAGAGGAACTCAAAGAATGAAGACTACAGTTGTAATTTTTTGGTAGTTTACAGTTTTTCTAAAGGGATTAAGTTGTTTCGTTTACTTAAATCAATTTACAACACATATTACTATATAAAACTCATTACAAAAGAAATGTTGCTAAATTAGACTAAATCATGTATGAATTTAACTGAACATTTAAAACCTTACATTTCTAATATAATTTTTATTTAAAATTGAAGTTTATAAATGAAAGTAGGGATTAGATGTTTATAAAGACTTTCGACAGTTTTAATCAATTCTGTTGCGATATTTGATGAGTATAATAACAGTTTATTGACGCTGTTTCCATTAAATTCCTGAGTAGATGCCAAGTGATTCAATGTGCGATTGTTCGCTTGTCACTAACGGCGTTTACACTCCGATCGCAGGTTTGCTTCAGACGAGAGCTGTGGGAATGTGGCTGTTGCTGCGGCTTTAGCTGTAGCTGGGCGACTGGTCCAGACCAGTCTCACGAACGATAAACATTTGCAATCACGAACGCTCAATCTCGATCAAATACGCTCGATGGGAAATTATTACGTCAGTCAACGTAACAACGTAATTAAAAAATAATATATTCTTGAGAATACGAGTAAATTTTCATATACGAAACTTGTCAAAGATAAAACAAATGAAAAAGTGTTTTAAAAGTATACCGAGTGTTCGGGTGAATTGGACATGTTTGAATTTGTATGTTTGTAACACTTATCAGTTGGGTACACTGCGTTGCATCGGGTAATGTCGGAACGGAAGTCGTGCAGCTGTGAGCTGAAGGAAGATTTTCTGAGGGGACCCGCTCTCTCGCGTTTCGGCTGTCAGAGAAGGTGGTTGTGCCAAAAAACATCTAAAAACACCATCCGTGTTATATCGAAGTGGTATTCTCGTCTAAAAGCGAGACGTGAAATTCGGGCTGATTATCCGGGCTGCCCAACAATGTTTAATATGAAAATTTAGAAATTTTTCAATTTTCTAAACAAGGTATTATAATCCGGATTAAAATCAATAGTTGTTTACACTTTCATATAATAGAGTCATCAATCTGATAAAACCCATGTTTCTCAAATATTCACTACTGTGATAGAGTATTCAATTCCCATTTTGGTATCGTGCATTTTGGCATTAATTTTTTTTGGTCCTCATCGAAATATGTTCCCATTTCATCCGCCATGTTATGAGGTATTAAAACGAGCATAAATCAAAAATACGACATGTCACTAAGCTATAAATTTAATATAAGCCCTAAAAACTGTTCTCTAGCAATTGAATTTTTAAATAATATTTTTTAAATTATCTTCTTTTTGGCATTTTCATAAAAATAACTTTATTACAGAAGAATTATACAATTAAAGCACAGAAACTTTATTTCTATTTAATTGTTGGCCAAAGCGTTGGCAATTTTCAAAAGTTTTCTCATCGTGATCTAAGCACAGATGCAGTAGGTAGTTACAAGCAGCCTTAATGAAAGTTGCGCTAGATACTCAGGTTTTCGCGAAAAAGTTTATTACAAATTAGTTAGTCGGATTAATGCCGTTCTGGGTCCGTACGAATCAGACGCCCTCTGTTGCCAATTTCGACTACGTGCTTTCGCATGCTGCAGGTAGTCGAAATTGGCTTGGCTTCCAGGAAGCGGAACGGAACACCTTACGACGAGTTTTGAAAAGTTTTTCGAAAAATGACGAAATAAAAAGTGCAACATTCCCAAGTGTGGAGTTGAGAGTTGAGGGTGGCGCAGAGCATTCAACTGAATACCACTATTGTTATAGAGTATATATGTATATGGATACGGTATGTTTGCATTTGTGTGCGTGTGTGCCTTCAAAGAGGAAACATCAAACTGCCAAAGTGGTAACACGCTGAGGAAATGTTTTGATAGTGGCCTTACGATGAAAGGCAGCACTTTTACGCGCAGGGGTTCAATACGAAATCGATAAATTGGATTTTCGTAAAGTTTTGATAGTGTTTGATATTGACTTCAATTTTTGGTGTTACAAGTGATGGAATACATTCAATTATTGCACTGTGTAGATATTACAAACATTATCACAAATTTAATATTTTTCTATTTTGCTGTACGAGAATATATGGAAGAATGTGTAGGAAGTTAAAAGTGTGAGGAGTGAACATCCAGTTGCCTCTATGATACCTCAAGAACCGTAAAATTGATTGCCTATATTATGTAAGTAAATTTAAAGTATGAATAGTGCAATTTTGGTTGGATATATCACCTACTTTGTGATGTAGTTTGAAATTTGAACAAAAGTTAGGAGGCTACCGCCAGCGGAACTTGCTACGTTCATATCCCGAACAGCCTGCTAAAGTCATTTGTCATTATGAGATTTAACTATATTATCTATTTAATTTGGAAAGAAAGTACCCGAAACCAATCAAGGACAGTGAAAAAATCCGTGGCTTATATCACATTCATTCAAAACTAACATTTACAATGGTTACACACTGATAGATTCTGATCTTCCTATGTAATTTAGCACTATTAATTCGTAGACATACTAAAAAGTTCAAAATTGTTTCGAAAAATCTATTGTATCCAAATTTGCTCATCGATTTCGGATTAAATGAAAAAATATAGCAATTCGACTATTTAGAATTCAAATCATATAACAAATATCATAAAAAACGAATTTGTACAGATTTGTTTGTCAATGCTATAAGTCTCATTAACTATAATAATCAGTCAAATTAACTTTTTTGCAACCCACTCTAAATCAACAATGAAACGAAATGAAGCAGAAAGTAAAAGTTCTGAGAAAATCAACTTTTGATAATCAGCAATGAAACGGCGGACAACATTGCAATAGCAAAATAAAAATACCACGGAATAAATGTTTACCTGTCTTGCTTTTACGATACGTAAATTTGCTCTGAAGGATGTGTGCGAACATTATTTACACCCCCTAAACGCAAACAACAAACCAATCAACACTCGTTTACTTCTACACATCTACAAATATTTAATTGATACCAAAAAACTAGCACTGCTCATTCAACAGAAAACAACCTTATCAATGAGGACCTAAATCATTTTAATTATGATTGTTAAATTAAAACAAATAATTTTATTCGTGCAATCAAAAATAAAATAATTCACATGAAAATTAAAAGAAAAAGTTGTAATGTTTACAAACTTAAGTCATTTATTAAACTTTAAATGGGACACAAAGAAAATAAGTCACAAAGAAGAACCCATAAATGAAATTCAACACAAGTAACGCACATTATTCAGCAATTTAAATGTCCAAGGTGAACTCAACCGTGATTATCTCAAGATGAACCTCGCGATAGCAACACAATACCCACAATATTTTTGCATACGTAAATTTAGATCCAAAGAAACTCGAGAAAACCCAAGCATAATGTATCAAAGGCCAAACCAGAACAGAAAATAAAACGTGCTCAACTAAATACTGAATACCGAATGCAAAATCAATACCGAAAATAAACATAAACGGGAAACACTCCGTTGAGTATAAATTCGTTAAGATTAATTACAGAAATTAATTAAATTTGGAAGTGCTAAACGTTGATATTTGATGGCCTAATCATTTATAGTCAGCGGGGCTAAAGTTGTGTGCGATGTCAATTTTTCATTAGACAACTTCCGAACGTGTGCATTAATCCCAGCGAATAACAGCGATGGGAGAAAGTCAGGGGAGATGTTGGTACAGGTTGATTTAACCCCGGCGTCGGATGGATCACGTTGGCTTCCATCGAAATTTAATCAGCTCCTGCACTCAGCACCCCGTGCGCTCACAATTTGCTAATTGAGAAAGTTATGCGATTTGGGTATATTTGACAATTGAACGAAAGCCGAGTGCCTTTCAATTGCTGTTATTCACATCCAAAGAGGAGATGTTGATTGATTTTGACAAGTTTTAGGGATATTATTTCATTTTGATTTGGTGTTACGTTAGTGTATATAAGAACAATTTCAGGATCTTCACCTTGGAGTGTTCATTTTTCGATGAGAGAATGTAAAAGTCAAGAAATATGACATTTATATATGAGTTATGTGAGTTAAGTCACTTTATCAACATAAAAAAAAATCGTTTTGTAATTTTATATTTTCTGATAAACGTAAAATCAAGATATAATCAAATTTGAAGTAACATAAGTTAAATACTATTAGTGCAGCATTACTCTTCCTCTTCATCTTCATCCTAATTTGGGGACAGGCTTGTGTAAAGTAATTTGTCGGTCCCAGTCATCCCCCGGTCCCCGTCATACACATCACGTTCCCATCATAATTAGCCGTTCCCCACCGGGCAGAAACTGCCCGTTCTAACTACGTGAGACTACGTTGTCTTAGCGCAAATTACACATCCACGGCAACAAGAAGATACAACCGTAGCACACACATTGTCGCTCACCGCTCCCTTTGGAAGTGCGCGACACATCTACCGAAGTTGCGGGCCTCGTTACGCTCCGAGTCAAAAGCACCCAGAAAGTGTCTTCCTCATCACCTGCATCAGCAACTCGAAACATCAGCAACCAAGAATCATAATTTTCACATTCTCATCATACCCCTTCTCTTATTTGCTTACCCACTTCCACGAACGTTGAACAGAACTTTCAATAACGTTGCACAAACGTGTAGGTTGAAAGTTTGTAGTATCAAACATGTTCCGAGTTTCTCTAATCATTCGTAGGTTTTGGCGAATGGTGCGAATGTGGTTTTATGCCCGAAATATGCATGATATGCCATCTCTACATTTAAGCAACAATCACGTTTTCAAGGTTTACGTATTAAACATTGTGTCTTTGTTTAATTCCACTTCTATTTTTAGTAGGTTCTCCCACTTATAGTAGTTCCACACATTTTTATTAACTCCTGCCCCACTTTTACTAGGTCCTTCCTGTTGAAATTGTAGCATCTCGTATTTCTATGTATTACCCACTTTCTTTAGCTTCTTCCAATTCTATATATAGCTCCTCCCACATTTATTTGGCCCACCCAATTGAAAGTATATCACCTACTCCTGCCACTGTTTTTCCTCCTTCCACATCAAACTAAAGCTCCTCCTACTTGCATATGTAGCATTTATTAGATCCTTCCACTTTTACTAGCTTCTCCCATTTTTCCTAAATCATCCCACTTTTATTAGATGCACATTCGCAAATGTTATCAAATATGGTTTTCGCCAAACACACAAAAGCTCCGATATGTCACCTATTAATCAACATCCACGTTTCCAAATTATTTCGATTTAATTTGCGCCCTGAACTCACGATGAACTGAGAGTATCACGCCTGAAGTACATTTGGGTTAATTACAATCCTACACCTTTCTAAGGCGAACACAAGATGAAGTAACAATACCAAAAAAAAAGGAAACATTAATTAATTTTACTCGAGCAAATTAATTAAGAATGTGTGAGAGATGAAAGGAAGGATATTAGAGCCTTTTCAGCGCTAATTTACCGTGGGCGCAAAGTTGGAGGGAAAGATTACAGGACGATGAAGTCAAGTCTGGATTAAATAATTTATCAAGTAGTTGTATAAAGTTTTTCGCCACTTTGATGTTTCTTTCAAATGCGGCGAGTCTTTTTGGATTTTAACTTTGCTTTTCTCTGGCCTGGAGATGCGGTTGGGAATATTTCGGTTTCAATTCCTTTGCGTTGGGGAGGGTATGAGAGAGCAAACGGACCAGGCAAACAGGACAGCGGGTGAAACTGAAAAGTTTCTTGCGAAAGTTTCACGTTTTAAAAATTGTAGAGTCGAATTTGAACGGAATAAAGGAGCAAAGTCGTTTTATGAAGTTTGTAAAGCCTTTTGAGATTGGAGAGATATTTTCTTGTAATACATGTAGTCGACTGCGATTGATGTATCTATGTAGTCACGTAGATATTAGGGTTGTTACGTTTCGTTTCACTCACGTGATAGTTACTGCTCCTTCTTAAAAGTGTAGCTCCTCCTCCTTACTTTTTAATAATTCGCAGATTCATTTGCTCCTTCCACTATTATTTTCACCCCCACTATTATTTATAAAACCCATTAGTATTTACATCTTCTCTTCCCTCAATACATTATACTTCGCCTAATTCAAAGCATACACAACTTCAATTACAACTTTAAATGATAACTCCTCCTATTTGCACATTTAGATCTTTCCAGTGTTATTCGCAACTTCCATGTAAAATTAAAAGCTCCTCCTAAATATTGTCACACCTAAATATTTGAAGTAATGTCACATTTGCTCCTCATACTTTTATTTTAACTCCTCCTACATCCATTTATAGTTCCCCCAACATTTTGTTGTTTCTCCTGCCACTTTTATTCCCGCCCAACCCTGCCATTAAATTAAAGCTCTACCGTCTACTAAAACTAAAGCTCCACCCCCTTCAATTGTATTTAGTATATATTCCACTATCTAACTATCTACAAATGGACAAAATGTATCGAATAAAGATTTTAATAAATGTAGAATAAATGTACAAAATAAAATATAAAATCGTCAATATTTTCACAGCATGTATATGGTGGAAATGTTGATTTTGCTGATTGATTGTAAAGCATTGCACGTAATTCAACGTGACCCATTTCCGCAAACCTCCTCATCAATTTTAGACATTTTGCATCGAAATTTCCATCGTGCCAAAATAGGAAATAAATCATGATTTAAAACATCATAAATTACGCTCTACTCGCCCTGGGTAAATGTACAACCACGCGCTTACTTAATTACGTAGCCGCGAATCCTAGACGCATTTATTAAATCAAAAGTCAGTGTAATCTCACGGGTGACTCTTAATTAATAAATTAACGTACGACGCTGACGCTGCCGTCGTTGTCGATGTTAAAAGATGAACATCGTAAAACTTATGAGTACGAGGCTTGCTATAAATGAATGTCAAAGAGTCAAAGAAGACATCAGTTACAGGATGGCATCAGATAGCAGAATGGTTATATAAAGTCAAGTCTACGTTATTATTGCAATGCTTTTATGGTACTATAAACTTAAATACAAGGAATTGAAGGATACAGTGAAAAAGGAGGAGCTATATCTAGGACTGAAGCTATGGAGGAACTATAATATAAAATAGGAGGAGTTACAAACTGAACTAGAGAAGTTACAAATAAAAAATAGGAGGCACGCTACACTCTAATAGGAGCTCTGCAGATCGAATACAATTTTATTATCGGTAAATTGTATAAGCAACTTTTGACGCAGTGAATTCTAAAATATTATCTATACATTTATCATGATATACACAATCATGTTCAATTTTGAAATTTCAACTATTCAACACAAAACGTATTTTCAAGGCTCTATTCCAAGGTTTTATTAGTTTGTAAAAGTACAAATATAATTTTCTATTCTTCCCAAGAATATAGTTCATCATTCTCATACTGAGCAAATTCACAGGAAAGCGTCCGTAAAAATTTCACACAATTCGCAGCATCATAGTGGAAAATTAATATTGCAAGCATCCGGCAATCAAACACACATCTCCCCGCATAATGCAATTCCATCTTCTCGCATGTATGTCGCCCACATGCATGCACTACTCTTTTATCATTCACGTTACACGCGCTCAGATTAAATATACTTTTATCCTTTCCGCAGCAAACATTGCTAAGGCTACCTCCTACAGAAGCCTTCACAATGCCTTAACTCAGCACAAGGACAAACGTGTTTTCTGCTTTTATAAAAATACTCATGTGCTTTTTTTTACAAAATAAGGAAAATGGTATGACATAGGACAAGCTATAAAATGTGAAAAGGTAGAATTACCTATCGAAATAAGAGGAGTTAAAAAGTGAATTAGGAGTTATCATATGAAGTAGGAGACGCTAAAAATGAATGAGGAAGTGCTATCAATGTGAGAATCTAAAAAGTGGATGAAGTTGATGTAGAAGGAACTAGATAAAAGTAGGAGGAGCTAAAAAATTAGGTAGGAGGAGCTATATACATAAGTTGTAAGAGCTAAGAAGTGGATCAAAGGGAGCAGTAAATTGATGTAGGAGGAAATAGACAATTAAAAAGAGCTATAAGCTGAAATAGGACTTGTAAACTAAAGTAGTAGTAGCCAACAAAACGCGAGAAAAAACTACCAAGACATGGTCTATATTCCTCATTATTGCAAATTATCCTGTACAATCTAAGTTTTTATAAACTTTAATACAAAACCCAAAAACCTCTTAAAATCACCGAAGTTTATCCCAACTCTTTCTACCCGAAAATTAACATCAAAACTAAACAAAGCCATCATACAATATAACATCAAGTAAACAACTACCAAATAAAAACAAATAACCTCCGAGTAAACATAGTATACCCAGAAAACAATCCAATAATAAACAAGAAAAAGCCGTACACGACGAGCAATTAACATACGCACGAAGCAGCTGAAAAGCAATAAAGGCAGTTAATAAATATTTGCGCCACCAAACTTTTAATTATGAAATGCGACACACACGAATAGACTACAAATCACAGCACAAACACACGTGATAATGATACGATGGCACGTTTTATTGCATCGTGCGAACGCCTACCAAAAGCCACCGCCACTTGCCGCTATTGACAAACCTCAACTCAACAACCATTATTAATTCGCAAACATTTACACTGCTCTTCGTACGAATTAATTTCGATATCGCCTAAACCTACCAAATGTAGTAAATTAACTCGAAATAAGTTTGAATTGTAAATCTTCCAAGAATTTGTTAGAAAAAAGAGATGTAATTCAACTTTACTGCTCTCGTCTTTTATATATAAAGATGTATAAAAAACGATGGATAATTAATGAACCTCCCTTTACTTTTGATATGTTGATATAATTGATTGACACTACTTAAAGGTCTCACTGGCTCCCCTCCTTATAAATCCATTCCTCACTCGCAAACGAACCCCTAGGTTCGAATACGCGACGACTAATCACCCTCCACCTTTTCTAAAACCAATGAACGATGAACACCCTATTAATGTAGCCCCATTATTATTAAAATCCTACCTGACTCCTCCCGCATCATCTTATTCTGTTTATATTCAAACGCATTAAACTCGTAATTAAAAATCTAAAAAGTTTCCAAAAATTGAAAGAATTAGAATAAAAAATACCGATGTGATAAAAAAATTACAACTTGTCTTGAAATAGAAAATCCATAAAACAGCCATAAAAATCGTGACGTAATTGGCGAAATGGAATTTTAAGTAAAGTAAAGTAGTAAATCTCTTTTAAGAACCATAAAAATGAAAAAAAAAATACACGTGAATATAAATAAATTTGGTGTAAATGCAAAAGTAAAAGCTTCAAGCCTCTAGTTTAACATTTAACATTGTTTAGTGAGTTTTCCATCATTTTTCAGCGTGTTTCCTGCGGGAACGGGAGCGTGAGCGCTTGAAGCACTCAAGGCCTGCCAAAGTGCGTGAATTACATTTGTTGCGTCTGGAACTTCTTGCTGTTTCCCTCATTTCCCGTTTTCCCCCAACACTGCACATCGAAATGGGCTTGCTACTTTCGAAAATGGCAAGTGTCTTGGAATTGCCAAATTGCAGCATCATGAAGAAACGCAGTTTGGAAACAGCGTCGGATTAGAATAATGGGTTTGAATTAGAGGAGATACACCTCGTTTCCTTATTTCAATTGGTTTAAGAAGGAGTTTTACGCTTTGTAAGACAAAGGATTGCTTTTTATGCTTATATTTTAGTTTCTAAACACATATAATAAGATGAGCGAGGAGTTATATTCGTTTTTATTAAAATTAGGGTACTCCCTAAAAGGGGTTTTTATTGGTTTAAGAAGAGGGAGCTATTCATTTTCGTAGCTCTCTAAATCCACCTCCCAGGTCGATATACCTATTGTTTCAATATAATGAATGGGGAGGAGTTAATCAGGGAGTTAATAAAATGAAAATAACAGTATATAACAAAATATAAGCAACCCTGATCAAAAAAATCAATTAATTTTTTCTCCAAACTATTTTTACATGATTTAGAACGCTCCAATATATTTTAATGATGATAGAAAATTTTAAACTTTTTTAACAGATTTAAACTAAAGAAATCATCACAATTTCCTCATTTCTTAAAAATCAACAATTTATATGAACTGAAACGAAACTGAAACTCAAAAAACTGACTTTTCGAATAAATAAAACTACAGATATAACAAGACACACATAGAATAGATAATACATAGATACATTTGTCCGTGCATATTTAATGTATCTGTCACGTGGCTATCCCACGGGTAGTTGGATCGTAAATTTCCATTTTCATTAGATAGACACAGAGGCATCCGTTAGCGAAAGCAACATTTCGCAGTATTACGCTGACCATTCAGCATCTATCATCATTTTTCGCCAGGCGTTCCAAGCCAAACAACAGAGATTAATTTCAACAAACCGTCTATATTTCGACGATGGTCGTAAACTATTCGAAATGTTGTTACTGACCTTCAATTACATCTGTGTGATTTGCATGATTCCAATTAGACGTGTGACGGCGATCATTCTGGCATTGATTGCCTTTATTAATCAACTGTCAAATGCACTAATCTTGTTCTCGTGTAATAGTGGCTATCAGGGAGTAAATTATTGGATATTTGATTCATCAGCGATAATTAATGTGACATTTAATTGGTTTTACATTCATGACTTTTGGTTTACTTCATTAAAGTTATAAATTGGTTATGCTATAGTTAGCTTTGGTTATATTTTGCTTGTAGGCTTGTAGTTTAGGTTTTATTACCTCCTCCCTCATTAACTCCGCCCTGAGAAACTCCTCGTTTTTCATAAACCGGACTAATATGGAATCGGGAACGACAATGGTGATAAGGTCCCTTTCTTTACTGTTCGCGCGGGTTCTCGGCTTTTATTTTGGTTTGTATTTGCACTCGCGAGTATATCCACGAGCTCTAAATTAATGGCCATGATGCTTTGATTCTCCGACCAGCTTACAACATCGGACAAGGGTTAACTGGTGGAAACCACGTTTATTTACACACTATTTACTATATAAGATCTAGCCAGAGGTATGTGCGATTCCGCAGGGCCAAAAGGAATGCTTAGTAACGTCTACCGTCGCGCTTTTGTCGCGCTGCTCGTCGTTATCTTGGCGCACATGCAGCCAAATACAATTGTTTGGCGACCAGAAATCAGCGCATCACAGCGCTGAACAATACCAATACGCAACGTGTTCGACTTTTAAAAAGTGAGAGAATGATTTACTATATCCACCCTCCATTTTTTAAAAGCCAATCCAAAACGAATCCACTTTTTTGTAAAGGACAGTACAATCTGTTACAAAACAACGTTAATCATGCGTCATCCATACACATTTTTTACAGTAAACGAGCACAAAGTTATAAGTAAACCAAGGCGACTTTATGTCCTTGATCCAGCACCCAAATTGATCCTTCAACTAATTGAATTGCCTCTTGATCTGAATAGCAAGCCACAGCTCCTTCTCTTAGGTACTTTAGTCACTTAAATCATTTCCTCGTTCAATCGGCCGGCGCGGCGTGATATACAAACATTTGAAACGGGTAAATATTTAAGAAAACTTAAATGCGTTAATATTTAGATAATTTCATTAGTTTAATGTATGTCATCCATGATGACATATTGGAATTACATGTGGCGTACGCCTTAGCCGTACCGTATGTAGCAGAAGTTACGAAACAACACAGAACACAGAGCAGGCAATTTTGATATTTTCATTTTTGTGGCTATATTTAGTTATGCTCTGTGCGTACGCTCACGGGGTAGTTGTTGATGTATTGGATGGAAGTACATAAACACGAATTATTTTATGTCCCTTTAATAATATTTCAAATACAATGTGGGTTATTGAAATATACATTAATTGGAATTGATAATGATATGAGAATGTCTTGCACTTATTTTTTTAAATGTATTATGATACTGTTAGTTAATTAATATAAGTTAGTTAGTTTATCAATATAGAACTACTCCTTTTTAATGGTTTGGGGACAATAACTCATAATAGCCTCATCCTCCTTCTTTTCTAACTCCCTGTATATAGCATTTTCTTGTCTAGCTTGTCCCTCTCTAGCTCCCTCCCTTCTATAGAACAACTTGTTTAACACTTTCAGAGGCTCCATCTATTTAACTTCCCCCTCTCTAGCGACTCATTTGCGTGTGTCTATTGCTCCTCCCATTCTATTGCCTCCTTCTCTAACTTAACCCCACAAATCTCCTTCCAATCTAACTCCTGCTTTCGATTGGATTAATTCCCATTATAACTCCTTCTTGCCTAGTTCTTTAACTTCCCCTCTTTAACTCCCTCTTTATAGCTTTCCCTTTTCTTAATCCGCTCTCCCTTGCCCTCCCCTCTAACGCCAAACTATATTTACAATAAAAATAAATTAAGAACAAGTACGAGAGTAAATGAATGTTATATAATTTGAGGTTGCGAAGTAGAATTTTCAGCGATTACAAGAATATTCTACTCACATTTTATTCAACTAGAAGTTTGCAGGAGACACGCTAAAATTAGTAGCAAGTTGTTGAATTTGAACTTTCAATTATTTGCTAATTTAATTTAGTCTGTATTGTGGGACACGAAGCGCTCTGGGGGAACAATGAAAAATGTTTCATTTCACGCTGAAAGCTTTTCACTGTTATTCGAACATGTTTCAGCTAACCAATATTGAAGTGGAGTTGAATTTAAAAGTGTAGATGAGGAATCTGCTTTGAAATAAAAGGAAGGGGTAAAATATACTAAAATAACTAAAGCATTAGTAGTACCACTTTAACTAAGGGAAGTTCTTTTACATGGTGTGTTTACCCTATGGCTCTTCGTTATAAACATGCACCATACGGTAACTCCTATAATTAAAACTGAACAACTAAAATGAGAGTTCAAGTCCACTGCAATCGAAGCTCGAATTCGCCTCAAATTTCTTATCACGCCTTCATTCTCACCCTTACCTCTATTTTCCCACACTCTTTCAACATGATGTTCTTTATTCATTTGGAATCTTAGGCTTATATTTACGTGCGTCCCCGCCGCGTTTTCGGACGAGAGAATGGGTAATGTACAATTATGCATTTGTTCGGGGTTTTGTTTTGGAGAGCGCTGTTTCCGAGCGAAAAAGAACTTAACAAGACCTTACAACCGTTTGTTCATTTGTTTTTATTATTTTTACATTTCAACTCCGAAATTTCCTTTCCCTTTTACGTCGGGAAATTCGGGAAGGAAACCCCGGGAGCACTTGGTAGTATGCGAATTTGCGTAATAACAAATTTTTATAATGATATTGGTTTATGGAGGTTTCAAGCTGGTCAAAAGAGGTTGCGCTTTTTAACTTCTCAATTTCTGGCTCCTCCCGCTCTCCAAAAACTTCCTATCTAGCTCTTCCCTCTCTAACTCTTCCTTCTCCCCAGCTCAGCTCCTCCCTCTCAAACTTCTACTATCGAGCGTCTATCTATCTCGATCTTCTCTCTCTCTCTCTCTCTAATTTCTGTCTGTATCTCCGCCTCTAACTCCTCCTATTTAACTAGTCCATCTCTAATTCCTTTCTCTCTCTCTCTCTCTCTCTCTCTCTAACTCTTTACTTTCTGGTCCCTCCCTATCCAACTCATCCTCCTGTAGCTCCTCTCTTCTTTTTCAAATAGTGCAATCAAGAACTACCCTCATCTTTATTTAAGAAGGAGCTCTTCAAGGTAGATTTTAATAGGTTGATAGTTAAAAGCAAAGATCCAATAGAAAAGAGTGAATAAACAAATAAACTCCCCTAATAAAAAAAACGAAGGGTGCATATTTTATTAAACTTTCCCAAAACTACTAATAATTCCACCCCATTTTAACACTGCTTATAACTTGTAGCAGTGCTTGTAATTTCTATTTACATATAAAGTGGAAAAAACTCAAACTACCATAAAATGGAAAAAGCAAACCTTTAATCCAAAAACGCCCTTAAACATACACAAACAAAGATAAGCATCGTGGAATGACACCTCCCGATGCTACCCTCGAGTAAATGACTCCCGCAGGCACCATTTTGTACCTTTTTATATTAGATGTATTTCATAATAAGCGCAATGTGCACTATATAAACGCGTTTTCACGTAAATTTATCCCCGATAACAACAACAAAGACGCGAATGGAATCCCTCCGGCATTTCCACCGTCATGTATGCCCACCGTCGTCGCTGGGAACCCTTTCAGTATGCGTATACGGCTTTCAATATTGTTTTTCCACACGCGACTTCCTTTTTCCAAAGCGCTCGGCTGGAAAACCAGCCCCAATGCCCCTTGACGGGTGCAAATGAACACCCCCAGGCCACCACAGGAGAGAGTGCTTCATGGTCTCAGCAAATGGAGCATCACCCTGGAGATATTCTACCTATTTATGTTTGATATCAATTGGGTTTACAAGTAGAATGGTTTGCTTTTATTAATACAAGTTCTACAACCTTGTATGGCACAAAAATATAATAGAACGTGTTTATACGCACATATTTTCGATTGTTTCAAATATCTTTAATAATACAAATAAAATGATTGGAATTTAGTAAACAAAACCATAGAAAACGAATAAACACATAAATATATAATGTAGATGCAGTAAATTTATGACGAGTTTATCAAGGACTAATCAAGGATTATATTAAGGATTAATATCAAGGATTAATCAACATGACATTAATCAATTTTTTACAGTTTCATATCATTTGGTTTTTCTTTTCAAATGATTTTATTCGTTGCATTCTAATAATTTGTGTCATTTCGTCATTTTGAAATACTGACTTAAACAAATTAAAGCCGGTCCTAAATTTGTAAATGAGTATACTATATTCAAATCGATACAAATTGCACTTGTAGAGTGATGACGTATATATACGTCATGACCCTTTTAGTCTATAAAATCACAAAAAAATTCTCTTAGAAACTCAAAAATACTTTTAGATAAACAAGGAACGTATTCCGAAGATTAAAAAAATAAATAAAGGTTTAATATTGATAAATGCAAATTAAGAAATAATTAACATATTAAACAGACGAATTTAGCAGCTGGTAGCGAAAAACTACGACAACAATTTTCTAATTACATTTGCAACTTACCTTTGCCTGGTTTGCCCAGCAGGCGTTGCTGGATCACCAAAAACCAGTTGCGGTCGTCTTGATGATCTCCGTACTCTCCGCACCAGATCTAATTAACAGCACCCAAGTCTCGACAAATCTACTGGCAAACGTACAATTACGCCGTAATACACGCGTAATTTTTAATGAACTTAATTTTCAATTTTCACTCTTTGCCACAAAACTCACTTTTCCCTCAGTTTCCAATAGTTTTCCTTCAGTTTCCCGCGTTTTTCTTCAGTTCTCCCGCAGTTATCCTTTTTTAGCTCCTTAGAATTGTTTTTTATTTCATATAAAATATTTTAAACTTTTTTGGTATAGTCTATAAATATCAAAGTTTTACAAACAGTTTAAACAGTTTGGAACGAAAAAAAATTGCGAAAGGTGGCTAGTTCGCAACGAAACGACAGGAAAACTTCCGAATTGCCGAGCGGCTTCACGAATACTACTGACGGCGGCGCAGGAATCAGCAGGAAGGATCGCACACGCGGCGGCAACCTGCGACTACGCCTGCCATCTAGACGCCCCCGATACGAATGCAACCACAGCAAAATAACGGTAAATTGCCGTTGTATGTCAAAAATATTAACATTAACTAATTATCATAGTTCATAAATAAAAATTTTCGGTAAAATTTCTTAAGCAATGCTGTAATTTATAGGCGCAGAAGTAGGTTAATTATAATCGCGGCAAGGTTGCGCCTGCCAAATATGAGTAGAAGTTGTTTTAATCGATTTATACATGTGTACATTATATAATTGCGTTAGCAATTTCCTAATTAGCATATAATGGTTTTAAATCATGTGTTTAAATCAATTAATAGAGGTTTAATATAGGCAACTTAAGTTGATTTAATAAAATTTATCAATTTTGTTGAAAACTAAAGCTTTATTGAGTTTATTTGAATGTACTTACATTTGTTTATAGAAAATTAATTAGTTTTGTACTTATTTGTTATTAAGCAACATTATTTAAGTTTGTGGCGATCCATGCCACAATTAATAACAATTATCACGTATTAGATTTTGTATTTCTTCAAGGGTTTTTTTCCAATGTCTATTCTCCCAATTTAAACTCTGCAAATCTTCCAAACCTACACATCTGTCTACTCTTTGCATGCATTCCAAGCACAGGTATGTCTTTCTCTTCGGCCCTAGCACTCTTTCTCTGTCTTACTTATACTATCGCTCTTTCTTTAATGCATCCTCGAGGTCTTTATATTTCTTTACCTCGGGGACTTAGTTTTCTGCTATCGAACGCGCAACATCGTTGTTCCCTTCGTCTTTCCATTGTCAACTATTTTACTTACTTGTGTGAGAGTAAAACTATTCGTCATTCCTAAACAATTGCATCATTACTCGCAATTAACGACACACCGTACCCCACAAGTTTATTTGCATTTCGAGAGCTTCAAATTAATAATAAATTAAAGTTAATAATTTAATTAATTAATTAAATTTAGTTTTAAAGTTGACGCGAAATTTATTTTCAGGTTGTAAGGCTTTATTATATAATTTATATATAAATTAATCGTGGAAATTCGTGACATCTAAATTCAGTTTTAAAGTAGACACTAGAAGCCGAATTTATTATTTTCAGGTTATTAATATAGGCAACGAAATGTACATACGTCAGCAAAATATGAGTAAAAGTTATTTATATAATCGATTTACAAATGTGTATTTTCTACCTTAAATCATGGATTTAAATCAATTAAATGACCGTTTATAAAGCAACTTAAGTTACATTGAAAAAAATATTAATTTATTTACGGAAAATAAGTTTGGTACTGACAATTAGTTTGGTAGTGATTTGTAGTTAAGTGACACGTCTTTGTATGAGTGAAGAATGCTACAAAAGATCAAATTATTAATAAATTAAAGTTGGAAAAACGTATTTTATTTATTTAAAGTTAGTTTAGTTTACTAGGAATTTGGAATTTTCATATTTTAAGGGTTTAATATATGCAACCAAATCTACTATGCAGAAGTAACTTATGCCTGTTTACAAGCGAACCATTCCATTATCCATAGACGGCAGGCAAAGGTCGTGGTGTTATCATGCCTGAGTTTCCGTTGGTGAAAGCGAGCCAGTAACTTGACCAGACAAAATGCAGGCCATCAATCATCCGACATTAATTCATCGGTATTGTGTTCGGCACAAACAAGGCAGGAACAACATGTTATTTTCACGTCGGTTGCTCCGTTGATGTAAAAACTGATAAAAACTTGGTAAAAGCTATTTTAAAATATTCAAAATTGTGTTTTATTCATAAATACATTTGATTAATCTTTATAATTAATGAAAATCTGTTAAAAGTTCAACAGAACACTGAGTGATTAAGTAAAACACTGAAAAGTTAAGTACAAATCTAAAAACATCTTAAGTAAAACATTAAAAACTAAATTAAATCATCGTATAGTTAAGTAAAATAACAAATAGTTAAGTAAACTCCCTTGAAATTTTAAGTAAAAAACGTAAATAAAACACTAAAAATGTGGAACGTTTGCCTAATAGCATTACTAAGCCAATTAGTAACTACTCAGTGTTTCACAAATATTTACCAGAAACTCTCCCAGGAAAAAATCCAAGGAGATCCAGGAAAACCCCTGTTTCTAACATCATTAATCAATTCAGGCCAATTCGAGGAAGCCCAAAAACTCTCCTCTGTGGATCCGCAAAATTTCAAAGGAGTTGAAAGTTACTCAGGCTACTTTACTGTCGACGAGAATACAGACTCTCACTTATTCTTCTGGTACTTCCCAGCAGCTACAATTCCCGAAAACGCCCCAGTTTTGCTCTGGCTGCAAGGAGGCCCTGGAGCATCCTCAATGTTCGGACTCTTCACCGAACACGGACCTTTCAAACCAATGCGTCACGGTCTGAAACCACGAAAATACTCCTGGCACCTAAAACACCATCTGATCTACATAGATAATCCTGTAGGAACAGGCTATAGCTTAACCAAAACAGGTTTCGCTCAAAACGAAACGAAAGTTGGCGAAGATTTGTATGCAGCTCTTCAGCAGTTCTTCAAAATGTTTCCAAAGCTGCAAAATAATGAGTTTTATGTTAGTGGAGAATCTTATGCAGGAAAGTACGTACCTGCTGTATCGTATACTATTCATAAAAAAAATCCAGGAGCTGATTTGAAGATCAACTTCGCTGGAATGGCTATTGGAAATGGTTTATCCGATCCAGAGCATCAGTTCCAATATGGGGACTACCTCTACCAGCTTGGAATCATCGATTCACAAGGGAAGAAGGTTTTCCAGGATGCTGAAACTCAGGCTATTGATTATATAAAGAATCAAGACTGGAAGAATGCATTTCATGTCTTTAACCATCTCCTCGACGCAGATTTGAATGAAACTTCGATTTTTACGCAACTCACTGGCTTTGTAAACTACTACAATTTCTTGGTGTCCAATGATACGTCTTCGACGAGTGCCTATATGGGTAGGTTCATTCAATCCGAGCAAGTCAGGAAGGCGATCCACGTGGGTGATGCTCCTTTTAATGTAATCGGCCAAGACGTCGAGATTAATCTGATGGAGGATATTATGCAATCGGTAGCACCTTGGGTTATTGAACTACTCAGTAATTACCCTGCGTTGATCTACAACGGCCAGTTGGATATCATTGTAGCGTATCCGTTGACTGTGAATTATTTGAAGAACTTGAAGTTTAGTGCTGCTGATGAGTATGCCAAGGCGGAGAGGCACATCTGGTGGGTGGATGGGGAAGTTGCAGGGTTTGTTAAACAAGCAGGTAATCTCACTGAGGTTCTGGTAAGAAATGCTGGACATATGGTCCCTTCGGATCAACCGAAATGGGCTTTTGATTTGATTACTCGTTTTACGCACAAAAAGAGCTTTGTTTGATGATATTTTAGAGGATATGTGAAGAGAAATACAGAATTTGAAATTTTCTAACATTAAAAAGTTGTTTTTGTTTTCACAATTCCCTTAAGATTTTCAAAATGATGTTCACCACTACTTTTTGCATTAGGATTTCGATTAATTATTTCGAAACCATGTTATATGGCTGTGAAGATGAGTTTGATAAAATCAACATCGCCGGTCTCTGAGAAATTACTTGCCCGTTAGATTCCATTTTATTATATATATTATAGTATATATATTTAGTATAAATCATGCACCAAACGATTCAATGTGAAATTTGCTACTAATTAATGGTCGTGGTAAAACTATGCTTGCAAAAGCTGTTGCTGTTGTTGTATGATATAGGTAATTTATATGATTTGATCGATTTTTTTTAAGCAACAGCAACAATTTTTCTCTTTTAGCTGCCTTTATAAGAGTTATGGGCTCGGAATTCGTACAGAAATATCTTGGTGAAGGTCCGCCTGGCAAAGGAAAACTCACCGGCGATTATCTTCATCGATGAGATTGATGCTATGGCCACAAAGCGTTTTGATGCGCAAACGGGCGCTGACAGAGAAATGCAGCGTATTCTTCTCGAGTTATTGAACCAGATGGACGATTTCGACCAGACGTCAAATGTTAAAGTAATCATGGTGTTGCGAACCGATGGCTCTGGGAAGTTTCCGTCACCAAGCCACTAATAAGGCCATAAGCTAAGTTCATAATATTGCATGATTCGGGACGTCTTAGGTGGAATTTTCCATATTTTTTATGTAGGACGCCAAGTTGTTTAGTCTAGAGTTAAGTTCTTCCAAACATTGTGTCAAGCGGAGCTATTCGTCACACTTCAATAATCTCTGGGCCATTAAGAATGAAATAAACGAATTCGATAAACACAAGACACCCAGAGAT